>JANTFB010131636.1:0-11093 GCA_026546635.1 Porricondyla nigripennis | reverse complement strand
AGAGAATTTCTCGTTGGGCGTCTATCGTAACCTGGACATTGAGAACTATAATGAAAGTAGTGTGCTGGACAGCGGTGGTAGTAGTAGTGGTGGCGGAAGTAGTAGCAACAGCAGGAGATCTGGCGATAGCGGTTCATCGGCATCTGCAACGACAACGACACAACCAAAGTTGGCCAACGTCAACGCGACTACAACAACGACGGAGACGGCGACTCGCAAAGGCGCACATTCACAACACGTATCGTGACATTTTGTGAGAGGATCAATGAATGAATAAAATTCACTCTCTCGAAGCACATACAAAATTGTCTTCAGTTTGTCAAGATAATAATTGTCATTTCCCCCACCCCTTCTCCCGTAATCTCTGTTGGATATGGTGCAAGCAAATTGAAATGTATACTGTCGAAAAAAACCAAGCCAAAGGTTGACATTGCTCGATTGATCATTCAAAATGCACACGCCAATTCGAAAGCTTTATTCAAAAAAATCCGAAAAAATCACTCGAAAATATTTGAAAAAAAATTAAAAAATTTCACAATTCGATTGAGTTCGGCTCGGCTTGGAAACTCATCACGAAATCCTGTGGACCATGTTGATTTTGCATATATCCTACAATAGCCGCTGTCACACGCACAAGAGTCTTAATCTAATCATGTGCAGTGGCCAGCAGCTGCAATAGGTATAAAAATACAGTAACGAGCACCAACACCTTGAACGAGTGATTGCAATTGCTGACGAGACGGTTCCGTTAAGTTTTTCCGCTTTCCATGTCTCGTACGCAGTTCGCAACGAAGTACGAACTGTTGCCGTTTCCTGCGCTCGATGTCCATCCACTACTGCCTCTGGGAATGAGCCGACGTGGATTCGAAGCACACAAGCACCTACTTACCCAGTTCGGAATTCCGACGCATCGTTAGCAACCTGATTGGAGATGTTTGGTGGAAAATTGGAAATTCAAATCAATAAATTACACAACAAATGAATTGGAACGTGCTGAAAACCACCAAGTGGTTCCACTTTCCACATAGACACATAGGTATGGACGGCGAATTGAATGCTACTACGTGTACTCGACCAAATCATTATGGCCGCATCGAACGCACATGGAACGAACAATTGGGGATTCCGGAATCGGAAAGTTTTGAACGGGGCCAAGGGGAGTGGAGAGAGTGTGAGCGTGGTGTAGATATGAATTATGAAAATGTTTTCATTCAAATTGCCACCACACAGAAAAGTGTCGACCCTTCGACCAGAATATACAAGTGCGAATGGATGCGATGTATGTAGTGGTTGTCCGCATTCACTGCGGTGAGGCGGTGAGTGTTTCGCATTCGAAATTTCATAACATCATAACGACAATCGAAGGCATCCACGATTAGTAACGGTGAACGAAATTTTCGGATTTTCATTCGGCTGCACCGGCAGTGTTACACGGCGACACACCTGTCTTGGCATGGGAATGCGTGTGTCGAGATGGTAGTGTCCCACCGATCAAGTACCAAAAAAAACACAAACTATAGAATTTTGAATAATACATCGACCATATGGTCAATCCGATTGGTTTTCTCTCGGCAGTCGGTAGCGTCGAGCACTTTTTCAATGAATTATTAACTAAAAAATGGATAGTCGTTCGGTCGGTGCGCACATGGCACCGTTTAATTTCCAGTTTTCTGTTCTCCCCCTAGTGGTGGCCCATTTCCACACAGCCGTGCACCGTTCATTCCATGTAGATAACTAGATATAGGTATACTGTTGTTTTATTCACAGCTTGTGGGTGTGTGCGTCACTTCCCATTGAAAAACCCCTTTCCGAATTTGGATTCACACGTGTTCGGCATGGATCGCCTCCAATAGCTTCCTATCGCCTTTTATCGATTGAAAGCGGCCAGGAAATCGAAATGAAACCATCGCACCCTGTCGCGATACATAAATCATCCCGTATGCTTCAGAATCATCGCTGCATTGAGCGAATCTCCTGCAATCGAATGAATGTGTAAAGTGCCTGCACTCCCAGTAGGCCTGCTTTTGTGCATCGAATAATGTCAACTCACGTAGAGAATCAATCAAATTCTAGTCGTACGCAATCGGCACAGAGGCGTCGTCGGACACGTAGTGTTCCCAACCGAAAGACAAAGGAAACGATTTATGGCGAGAAGTTGTTTGAGACGTTTAAGCAATATCGTTCCGAGATCCGTGCGGAATGGAATCGTGTGCGCGATAATGCCGATGGAACCATCGACGTGAAACATTTCCAATGGGATTTCTGGAAGGAGCGGGTGCTCGCGATCCAAAGTGAAAACGAAAATGCGTTTGTGTTCATGAACAATCACAGCGTCGACTATTCGCCGGACACAATCGAAATGTGCCGACGGAAAATCCACAGTTTTTATCAAATGGCCAATATATACAAAGACAGCATTTTCAAGGAGATAATGCAACAAACGGCCGATAGGAGCGAAATGACGGTGTTGATTGGTCTCGAGGCGATCCAGAAATATCGATGCAGCCAATTTCTTCGGCTCTGGTACATTATCTCGTGGGAGCATCAACGACCAGCCAACGATCCGACGTCCACCATGGACACAGAGACGTTGGTCACGCGAAACGTTGTTGAGTTTCTCAATGTTGTTTACGATCTTCGAAAATGAGTTGCACATCGGATTCGAATTTGTAAATAAAATAGAAACACAAAAACGCACAATTTTCCCATTTTTGCACCAAAATCCGTCACTCTGGACATGCCCATCGCATTCTGGTGTTTGGCGATGACTGGACAAGTGGACATGGCCAAGCAAACGGAACGATAATGCTCACAAACATTCCGGTTCGTAACACAATTTGTAAATGACTAACCAATTTGTTGGGCTCCCTTTCCTTTTTATAAGCGACTCTACACCACCTGAAGCACCGACGACGACGACGACGACGACGACGACGACGACGACGACGACGAAGCTGATGGTGGTGGTGGAGGCTTCGAAATAAAATCTATTCACTTGTATTTGTGTAAATATCCACTTTCATTGAACCGTATTGATACCGACGCAGACCCGCGCTGTTTGTCTTTGTATGGTCTCAATGCACGCGGCATACGAACCACGAATGAGCGAATCGATCGCATCCATTCCGTGAAACTGTATCGGTTTTGAAAACTTCAAACTAATAACCAGTAATTCGCTCGGCCGACCCTCACCCCGTCAACATACACATCATGCTTATGCGTTGCGTTCCCGGGTGTGAGGCATAGAGTGTGTAGGCTGTAGGGTAGGGTATAGGTACGTATGCAGCTACACCTTCTATTTTCTTCTTTCCTTCATTCATGTTCGATGCATTACGGCATGCAGTTGCGACGATCCGAAAAATTAATTGAATTTGTCCGCGAGAATGTGTGACAGCGTTCCGCGTGTTTTGCACATTTCAAACTCCACGCGAATGCCCATAGAAGGAGGAGAGCGGAACAAACAAAATGACACGTATGCACATTTTCCCATAGCCATCGTTGAACCAAAAGCGAGCGAATTGTGGCAATGTGGCGTTTGTCGTTTGCCACTCGTTGAAGTCCTTTCTAATCTCCGAAGACGTACGAGTCACGTACGAGTATATGCACAAGCGTAAGCGCGCCCCCACACACACCCACGAATTTCGTTACACACCGTCCTGTTTCCATCGCGGTCGCAGTAATTGCTGTCTGTTCCATTTCCACTCAGTCCGCCGTTCGCAGTCCACCGTACACCGTTCCAATACCGTTCGGATTGGACAAATTAACGAAAACGGACACCGTGCAAACGGCAGTCGAAATGTTCGTAGAAATGAAACAGATTCAAACGAACGAAGAAACACAAGAAGCGAAGGGAAAATGTCACGCGACCTGCAATCAATATGTGTGCTCGAAACCATAGTAATGCTGGCTTGCTTGCATGCACCAACAATAGCTCGTCAGTTTAAAATATCTCGATAATACGACGACGACGATGGCAACGGCAATGTTTGAACACTTCTATGGCATCGGCCAGCAATGATAATATCGCCACAACCATTTTGCAGACGAGCAACGGTAGTCGGACGCTCCTACATATGATGAACGAATGACAAAAAATCGGAAAATGAGGAGCAACTCCGTCCACCGTCTTATATTTCGAAATGTTTGTGTCGCGAACGATTCGATTGTGTCCGATGTTGCTGCCCGTTTCCATCATCTGGTGTTCCATTTCATATTTTCTCGTTATTTTCTTCTGTTTGCTGGTCCCTCGACCTCTGTCCGCCGTCCATACGCAATCGGAATCGGAACGAGAGGCCCTGGGTGATGTCACACGTTTTCGTGCGTGAAAGAGATTGTCGCTGAGGCCGTCGTGTCGATGTGGAAATTGAGACGCGGATTTACTGATTCCACGGATCGAGTATCGTGCACAAAAAAATACTAAAACAGTTGCGTTACGCAATTTACAAACATCGATCACTGCACGGTCCGTGCCCGTGCCCGTGCCAAACTGCACACTCGGGATACGGTCGTGTGGAAAGCGATGCATCACTGGACCACTCCCGAACCAGGAAAAATCATCTTTTCTTTTTCGTGTTTTTTTTTCAGCTTTTCCAATTAAAAAAAAGAAAAAACAGGATTCACATCCATCGGAATGGGGCTCACCCGTGTGTCCCGTTTCCATCGCAGTCCCATCACCAACTGAACCGTTTTTTTCTACAAATTTCATTCATCTCTCCCGAAACGATTTTCTGAATGGATGAGAACGAGTGCTGCGCAGCTGCTGTACCATTTCATCCACGTCAACTTGTAACCTCTATTCCCGACATCCGAACAGGACTCCAGCTCCATGCACAGGCACACGGGCACAATGCTCGTTCGCCTTTCGCTCATGTATGCTCGTTCACGTACAATGCGCGCTTCGTCCATTTTTCTCTTTTTGTGAATGAGTCATTCATAAATGGGCGGATCTCATTGACCTACTAACACATATATGTGCTTGTGCATTGCATACCAAGAGCACTGTGTGCGTACTCTTGATGATGCATTCGCACAATGAGCTTGAGCGCCCCCAAAAATCTGTTCCATCATCGCACGTCAATCTCATGCAGGAACATCGGAACGGCAGTGCTCACGACGAGGATCGTGACCATCGGAGAGTGAACGTGCTCACGCGCGCGAACGCGTTAACGGCAATATTCCATTGATTTAGCTTGACCAATGAAATTCGTCCCGAGCACGACAGAGCGAATCGTGATCCCCGAATAGGTAGATTCACTGCCCAGCCAAATCGCTGAGAAGCGGGCATCGAAATTCGTTGCCTTGAAATGATGGAAATGAAATGGCACGAAATGGCATGCGAAACCTTCGGACTTCGGAGAAATACAAAAAATGACGAAAATTCTACAGTCGACCCGCGTTTCGTCATTCTCCGCTCTCTCTCTCTCTCTCCCTCTCACCAAACATTCCGTGCGCGGACATGCGAAAATCTATTTTTAGACATTCGCTCGAACGCTCGAACCGTACGCGGAATGAGAGACGAGCGAGAAAGGAAGAAAAAGAAAAACTGTTGAGTTATTTTTAAGCCATCCAGTTGCGATGATCCAGAAACGGCATGCGAACGCGAAGCGAACACAGCAGCGCTTTGTGCCGTGTGGATAGAATCGTTCGCAGCGTGCACCAGCGTACAGCGTACATGGGAGGAGGGGCGCGGAGCTTTCGCGATGGTCGGACGCTTTTTCAACGGCTGTATGATGCTCTCTGCTCGCAATAAATCGTCCTTCGTCTCGAATGCCAAACGACAGGAACCGAACGCCGTACGGACGTACATTTCATCCTTCGAATCGTCGCCGCGCGTCAGCATGCGACGATCGATGCGCTGAGTGTGTGTGTGCTTGACTGTGTATTCGAATGGCGCGTTCATGCGAATGCTCTAGTAGGTTATTGGGGTAAAAGCTTTTCCCGTTCGCTCCTTCCTTCTCTCCATCGAAATGAATGACGTCATTTGGGTTATTGCTCCGCGTGTTTATGAAGGTAACTCATGGCGTTTGCAGAGATGCAGACACGCGTGGCGCAGAAAATGGAATACAATACATATTACGTGTGCCGTCACAGCACAGCACGTACACCACTTCTTTTGTTGCCGTTCCCTTCTTCTTCTTCTCCGTCCTCGTCCTCTGTCCTTGCTGTTGGGTTTTCCGTTACTTTATCACGCGGATTGCCTTTTTAGCGAAATTGGTGAGAATTTCGTTCTGAATTTTTTTCTTTTTTTTTCCCGCTCAATTCCTTCAGACGCACTGAAACTGAAGCAACTTTAATTTTCATTTCAATGAATTCTTCTCGGAGCCGAGAAACGACCGTGTGATCTTTGGATCGAGTTCGTCCGTACACGCGAAAGGGGAACGAACGTGGTGGCACTGTCTCGGGCTCGAATGTGGAACAGAGCTAGTGGATTCAAATCGATTCATTCAGTATTCATTCCAATTCAAAAATTGATGTGGGAATCGGAGCACCTGCTTCAGCGCTCGGTTTCAATCGATTTCCAAATAACTATCATTTTGATTTCGAGTGCTCTTGGGTGCCTTACGGGGTGATATTGGAACGGCTGCACGAACACGACACGGTTACACGAGCCATTGCAGCTGTCTGATTCTGTTCATTCGGGGGAAACTCACGTGACTGCTCCAAGTTGTTAACTCACGTGACTGCTCCTGCCTCCAGTTCATGCACACTTTGCATCAACAATTCGATGCTCGCCAACAAAACACGTTCCACTTTCGCTCATTCGTATGCGACTTTTCAATGATTTTATCTAAGTTCTCTGCGAACACGATTGACAGATCCCCGATTCCCGATCACTAGCTCAAGGTCTCACTTTCCACTCGGCACACATTTCTCGTTGCTTTCGCCGACCAGAAAATTGCACAATCCGTTGAATTTCGGAAACGGAAAAAAAACACAAAAAAATCGGTCGCTGGAGAGGACGACGATTCGTCAACCTGATTGCTTCGCACTGGTTTCCCAACTGAATCTGTTCTCGATGGATGAACGTTATTTCCTCGTGGACTCGTGTTCGGTCGCGTGGATGTGAATTCCATGTTCATGTTTCACATTGTTGATGTTGGATGGAAAGCTTCGCAGATGATGCGGATTCTCGCAGCGTGCTGCTGCTGCTCACTTGCTTCCATGTGCTTTTGCATCGGTGGATGTTAGCGCGCGCAAATTGTCTGACAGCGTGTGCGACGATAGCATTTCGTTCATGAATCGTGCTGAGAGACTGTGCTCGTGGTTGTGCTGGCGTTGCCGCTACGTATTCCGTGCGCGTTCGGCGCGCATGTGGCCGCTCCGTATTGGATCCTGTATCGATGTATCCTTCATAAGCGATGCGCACACACCGACCGGCTGATGTCGTTGTGTTGAGCGAGCGCAAACACATCCACCTCACATCCGTGCAGCACGTATATAGGCCAGAGAGTGGAGAACGGGCGTTCGGCACCGGTGGAATGGTGAACGGCATATTTCTGAATGAATCCCCTCTCTGATTGGTCCATGCTCAATGACGTCATTGCAGACATACATATTCGCCAGTATCCAACAACGCGACAACCGACAGCCGAGTATATGTGTGTAGACGACAGCAGGCGAACTGTGTTCAGCACCGAACTGCCACCGCAGAATGGCAACGGAACGTTTTTGGCGAATGAACACGAAGAATGGAATTTCGGTTCGATTGTTGTCGAGCGAATGCCTTGGTTTCAACTCGTAATCGGATGAGAGCACATTGTGCACATGGAAATGCATTGAGGAGTCTCGTTTTTTCGCATTCGCTTCGTTCGCATTCAATGCGTGCATTTCGTGTACTCGAACACTTGGTGTAATGAGTAATGACATCACAATTACTGATTTCGCTGTGTCCCCTTTTGCGGGGCTGGGAGCGATCGCCTGATCCTATTAAACACATCGATTAGACGATGATGACGACAAAACGGCATTGACGTTCTCAGCGATTCGGCGTGTCCCGCATCGTCCCACCGATCTCCATCCGAACCGTTTGCTTCGCCTTTTTTGCTATTCCTTTTCCACTTGATAGGCAGCCGATCTAATAAATGGCACGCAGAGCACACGCAAAGTGGATAATTGAAAATGGAAAAGAGTGTACGAGTGCGTTGGTTACCCGTGACGCATTCTGATTTATTCAATCGATTGAACGCATTGATGGGACGCTTACGTCATTCAATTCACAGTGCTTCGGAGCGTTTCGAGTCGCCTCTGACCCCACCAAAACGGAATTATTCTCATGAATCGCAGTTACTGCAATGCACCATCGCTCTATTGCCCATTGATGACGTGTACACTTGTACAGACTGACACGGCGGAGACTTTCGCACCGCATTCTGTTCTAACCCGTTTTCCAAAAACGAATTGTGTAACGTTTATTGGCGAAGTCTTATTGAATGAAATGAAGAAGAGAGAAAACCAATATCGACGGAGTGAAAATCTTGGCAGCGGTGACGGAGTGTTCATTGTTCAATTGAATAATATTTGATTAGGCAATGGGCTGGAGTATCATTTTCATTATTTCGTTGTTTTCAATTTCCATGACGCACGGAATGAACTGGTGAATGGCTTTGTCCCGTCTGCCAGTCTCTGTTACGAAACTCAGCACCGCGGAGTGGAATTCTGCAGTATCGCGTCACAAGTAGCCTTGCAAGTTCAGCTCAGAAGAACGCCGTGTTATTCGTTTTATCTTCCCTCTCTTCCTTCATCTCTCTCTCTCTCTCTCTATATCTTCCCTCCCTCTCCTATCTATCTTGGTCTTATGCTCATTGGTCGGTCTCAACATCAATAATATCTTCCCGATTGACAGTAGGCTGGTCGCCCCTCCTGCCACATGCCATACTGTCTCAAAATTCATCGGTAAACAGTGTTTACTAAACACATTTCTTCCTTATTCGGTGCCTCTGAAATTTGCATCTGACATGATATCAATGGAAATGGAAACTCTAAAATTCTTAGTTTACACAGAAAATTTGGATGAGATGCTCATGCGTACGATCAAGCAATTGCGTCAGTAGTTCACCTGTCGTTTAGCTGCTGGAAGTAACGTAAAAAGAAGAAATGGTGTATAGTGTCTACGATGTCATACAATATTCGATAATTTTGTCGTATGCGTGGCCATTTGCAACTGCCGTATACGCTTAACGGCGCTTAACGGTCATTGGAAGTCGAGAGCTCGGATGAATTGTTAGATTGACTCAATGTCGCCACGCTTACTTCTAACCATTTAGGTGTCACAATGCTACCAACTAAACCAGTTTTAATTTTCTCCCCCTAGTGTTTACATTGCTTCCGCTTTTGACAAGATGATGAGGATGAGATGCTGAACGATAGATGAGAATGAGTGATGAAGATACAGGGAAACGTTTTACACAAAAAAATAAATTAAAGTGTTGAACGCATCGCATCGAAGGTGAGGACAAAATCGGGAACACTCGAATATCGGTTTCGCGTTAATCTAACATTCCTTATTTCATATTTCGTTTTCGGTATTGGATTGGAAGTAATCTTAGATCGAACGTGACACAAAGTATAAGGAAATCATTTCCTATTTTCTTCGATTTTCGTTGCTTTCGCGACGACTTCGTTGCTTCCTAGATAGCATCCTTGTGATCCTCGAACCGATGACGTATAGAATCTATCAATGCCGAACTGAGACTTGATTATATGAATGAAAATCGTTCGCCACATGCATATCCGCGTCCGACGGATACAAACCCCGGTCACGGACCGCGTATTAACGAGTCTGCTTCCGACTGGTGGCAACTAATGTTTCAAGAGTTCTTTGTTGTTGCGTCCCAAGTCCACCTTCCGCACTATGCAGATGGCAAAGGCAACGGATCCATATATACCACATTCATACTGATATGAGATGTATAGTATGGCAGCATCGGCGTGTGTTGACGACGCGCTCTCAGCGGAATGAAAACGTTAACCAAATAAATTGTCATCGTCGCTGGTTGTGCGATGAGATGAATTATGTCTCATTTTCATGCTTTTCTTCACATTGCTTAGACCGAAGAAATTTGTTGAAAAAAAAAACTTTTCGGCTAAGCCCTGTAATTGGTTTTTGTTTTTGGTTGCTATCTCGAGAGCGGCAAGTTGGATATTTTTCTACGCATTATGAAATTGGAGGCCCGATATCGAACAAATATCACTAGGGTGACCTTAGGTTCCGTATAGTCACTCTAGGTTCTTTAAAGTGACTCTTAGGTAGGATGGTCCTTAGGATCACTGGGGTGGTTCAATTGGATCATACCGACACTAGGGTGGTGCTGAGGATCACTGCGGTGGTAAAGAGGATCAATGTGGTGCTTCTTAGAATAACTAAGATCATTAGGGTGGTTCCTAGGATCACTAAGGTGGTCCCGAGAATCACTAGGATGGTCGAATCAACGAGGCAGTTTTAGGGAACACTGCGGTGCTCCTTAGAAGCAACGAAGTCGTCCCTTGGGATCAAAACCACTCTCGAAAGCAACGAAACCGGTCAGAAAAGAATTGATTTTGTCTATACTTTATGCCACGTCTGGTCTAAGCGTTACTACCAATCCATTCGGCAGTCTATTGTCGATTATTTTCGAATGCAATGGCAGTTATAGTGCATGCTGTGCTGTGCGGCATACGGCGAACGTATGTAAATTGTGAATCGTGAATATATAGGAATAGGTGCAGGGTGCACTGCGCGTACACAGATATGTTGTATGTTGATGTTGAGCATGCATATTCCCGACGACTCATTGTGAACTGAATATTATGAAACAGTGGAACATGCTAGCGCGTCCGTTGCTATGGCGGTGGAACGAATGAAACACTCGCGCTGCAAATCCTACGGCAGCAGTGAGCAGCATCCACGCCATTAATGCCAACAACAGCGTTCGAACACTTAATTCGTGCATAAGTACATAAGCGAGTGAGAGTATACGAGTGACAGTGGAAGAATGCATGTATGCGAGACTATCCTTCAGTGTTTCGTGTTGACGTCATTGGAATATCGACGGCACAGCGAAATTGGGTCAGTGGGAAATGGAAGCGTTTGCAGATAGAAAGGTTGTGTACCTTTT
>JANTFB010131525.1:0-11100 GCA_026546635.1 Porricondyla nigripennis | reverse complement strand
AAAAAAGCCACTTATAGCGTCCGAAAGGCACTTGGCGTCCGAAGAATGGAACAAAAACAAAACGAAAATTCAGGCATTACACACATTTCCAGATTCAGATGCTAATGCTAACGATCCAATCTGTGAAATGTGTTTAATATTTTGGTTGTAGCGAAGAATACTAATGCAAGCAGGCAAAATACCAGGCGTTTTTTAATTTTCATTTTTTTTTGTTCGCTCGTTCGTTCGTTCGTTCGTTCGTTAACCATAAGAGAGCTACTGCCCGCTGCCCCATCCACTACAGAACACGTTGAAGGAACGAATGATGTACAGCATCGCACATACGTATGCAGCGATTCCATATGTATTCTATACTAGTCGTCCAGTAGTAAACGGAGCCTTCCGATTGCGACAAAACGAATTTTCGCAGAAAAAAGATTGAAATTTCGCGGATTCCCAGTTTTTGGTTCGGTTCTGTCAACGGTCCGGATTGCACACGTCCGTATATGGACTTCTGACGCTACCGAAAGATACAATGAAGGAGGAAAATTGGGACAGCATCGGGGAGTTTCTGAAATCCATTCGATTACGAAATATAGTTTTAGTGGCCATGCGCTGTAGTGGAACATGAAACGTGATGAAGTCTTTGTCCATTGCACGAGACTAAAGTGACGATAATAGAACCAAATTCGCTTGGGATCATCGCGAAGCTCGTTCGTACAATGTGATTGATCAAATATCCTCCGTGTGAACGGTCATCAAACTTTTAGTTCCAAGTTTTCGATCCTCCTCATGGCTACATCCTACATGTAGCCTTGTGATCTGATAAATCCTACATGCTTTTGTGGGCGAAGCAAGGTTATGTCACATTTCGAACGTGAACTCTTTTTTTCACCCTTTTATTTATAGTTCAATCGCGAGACGCCAGGCGGTATTGCTATCAGCAAAATAAAGTTGAAATTCTATGCGTTGCTCTAATGAATAAATCTGGCGCAACATTGGACTGGCTCTCATATTCACTACTCATTCAACTTTCTGCGACATTTTCGCCGAATTCGCATGAAAATCCATTCAAAATTCTGCGGTGTTTTTGAACTGCGAAAAAAAATGTTGTCGTTCTCGCGTCCAACTCTTCAGATTCATGCGAACCCAATGTTTACTGTTTAGTTTATTAGTGACGTGAAGTCTGAGCAGTGGACATGAACAGCATGTGGCGAATTTTCCGTTTTGTCTTCGGCGTGCACAACGTATGCAGATGTGCGAATTACGGTGTAGTTTGGTGCGATTTTGTATTTATCACCCAATCGAATTGATGCCGCCGTCCACATATTTTATGCGTGAATATGAGATCATTGCAACGCATCGTATGGTATGTAGAAGACGAAAGACGCAGCCGGTCACCTTGTTTCGCACAATGTAACTTGTCCCATGGCAATTTCGCATATATTTAAATATTGCATTGGCATTGGCATTGTATTTTCGTTTCCCTTTTCCCATTCTTTCTTTGTGTCGTTCATTTGTAATTCGATTTCAGAGTCAATTGCAATCGAATGCGAAACGGAGCGCGAGAACACACATTTGGGAGGCCATTATTTTTGATCATTTGTTTACCCTGGATTGTTTTGCCCGGTCGTTCGTCCATCGTTCGTCGTTCGATCAAAACGCGTACACGCGAAAAACGGAAAGCGGAGAAAACGTGGAAAAAAAGAAAACAGAAAAAACATATATACAAATCACGATCGAACGTGCTCGGTCGCTGCTGCGTTGTGTGTGCTGTGAATAATGAGCGAAGATGTTTAAACGCGGTATTGTCCCATTCCATTCCGGTTGATTGTTACAGCTCTCGTGCGCTAGCGCAAAAATGCATTTTGCATATTTATTTGCATTTTTGCGTTCATCAGATCCTGATCGCGAATGGCAACATCGACGCTGTTTGTCAGATGGGACTGAGAATCCGCCACAAGAAAATCAACGGCACAAATCAAGTAGTGTGAAAAGATGCCAAACGCGAGTGTTGCTTAAAATGTGCGTCGGGATTACAACGTTGCCCACTGCGCCAATTGGAAATGTCTGTTTTGTTGCCGTTGCTGCGTATGAAATTACAGAGTCCAAACGCGGCTACACTTTTGCGTCTACAAGCCACTATAGCCATTTTAGGTCGTGCACTAATACCAAATACCGTACAGCGTAAACCGTACACGTCAAGCCGAACAATATGGAAATATTTTTGAGCGTTCGCTTGCAGCTACACCGTACATGCATTATATGCTATCGTCACAATCGAGCTCTCATCAATGTATATCTCCACTGAAATTTTCATTTCGATCCGACCGTCAATAAGCGAGATAACTCGATTCGATGAAGAACGATAAATAATTTGACATGTTGAATACGTACGAAACATCATTGAACGCATCCATTCGTTAATTGCTATTATTCGCGTACGCGAAACGTCACAGATCGCAGTGAAGGAGTTCGGAAATTAATAGCGGGTCCCTTTACCAATCCAAAAAGCCCCACCTGAATCTTCGAGGTCAAATTCTGTGGAAACAGCTTCTTTTCTGAAACAACAATTTCGCGCATTGTCCTCGATTATGACGTGGCAGGCGACGTGTTAATGACCTATTGGTACTTGTGATTTTGAAATTGGTAACTGTGGTAATTGTGATTTACCTTCAGATTTCCAGGAATGAGATATTTCTGGACTGTTCCAAATACCGAACCACTTATGGTTCGACCGAGCCACTAATAATAATAATAATAATAATAATAATAATTCATTCCAAACAAATTAGCCTACAGTATAACCAACAATCGAACCATTAAACAATACGTGAACGACACGGAATCCATCGGCCTAGGTTCAAACCATTTGAACCACTCTTTCTATGCAATGAACCACAAATGACCCTATTTCGAAACACATCAGTTTTGTGAGTGTGGTAAAGTGCTTCCAGTTCGTGGTTATTCTCCAGCTTTCCATTCGAACACTAACACTATTTTACTCAGAGTCACTCAGATGAACCTGGTTCTGGAGTGGAATAAGCACCCAAGTGAACCTAGGTACTACCCTATTGAGCCTGGAAACAACCCTAATGAGCTGGAGAGCCTCAATAGGAAACCTTAGGTCCACTATCTATGAGCTGAAATCGAAATATCGCCGAATTGCAAGTAACATATTTGGCAACGTTCTGCCGCTCTAATAAGACTTTCGCCTATTTTTGGCTCTCAATAAGATTGATTCGGCATTCTCATTATGCTCATTCAATATCTTGCCTTTGTGAAAAAAAACGAAGGTAGCTACAATATCAAACCCACAAAAGACAAAATAAGAAGAAGGAAAATTTACAGGGCTTAGCCGCAATTACGATTTTATTGATGCAGATTTTTTTTCACGTCTCCTTCTCAAAAATCTATGTAGCCGATGGAGTTAAAAAATCGATCCACTCTGATGTACGGTGTAGTCGCATTTGAAACGCGAATGCGGCTACAAGCGTCCATACTGGAAAATATGGTATATCAATACTGTTCAGTTTGAAGTGTACGTAATTGTATGGGTATTGGTTTGGGTGTACGACTAAAGATGGCTTTAACGGCAAGTGGCCGCAAGAGTGGGGCTGCGTTCGAAACGGACACAAAATTACAATTTACATGCGAGTATGCTTTTCGCGCAAACGGGATGGTGTTGATGATGACGCACGAAACTTGTGGACAAACTGTGGAGTATATGAGCATAAAACAAACGCGAAAAAATATATAAATGGAATTAGACTGATGTGAGCAAAAAGGCAAGAATTCAATACTTTTTCGCCATAACAATAACACATTCGAAATTGCTTCCATCGATTCCATTTAACGGCAAAATAGCGAGCGCAAGCAACGGCAAGAATACAAAAGAATATTAAAATGTGCACGCTGTACGCACCGCTCTAAAATGCGCACTGCAATATGCCCTTCATGCACCATGCATGTTGATGTGTTTGTAAGCGGTTCTATGCGCTCGTCGCCCATCTAATAGGAACTAAAATAGGTTTCTGTGCACATTGCCCATTGTTTCCAAGTTCGTGCGTGAATTGTTGGTGCCGAAATAAATGAAAAAAAAATGTAATAAAGGAATAAGGCCCGATGAACGCCCGATGAACGCCCGATGACTGAACACTTGAACGCCAACAAAAACAATAAACATTTATTTCTCTTCCGAAATTACCGTATTCTATCATTGATGACTTACGCGGAGTTGGAATTAACACGTTGGAGACCTCCAGAAAAATTGCTGTCATTTCCACAAAAATAGACCGAGAGGCGTCAACTTGGGCTTGTTGGAAAGGTGAAGGAACCAGCTATCCATTTCTGTCGCTACGACAACACTTTTCTCCTCGGGAATAGTATTGCCATCGTGATAAATTTGACCAGTTTTTCATTGCTATGGCAACACTATTTCTAGGGCAAAAAGTATTTCCGCAGTAGCAACAATGGATAGCTTGCCCATTTGCCTTTCCAACAAGCCCAAATTGACCCACGTAGGTCTTTTTGTACGGGAACGGCAATCATTTGGCTGAAAGACTTTTTCTTTCGTTTTTAAGGTGGCAACACCAAAAGGCGCTATTTGCCTATCTGTCATGTATATACATTGAAATCTGTGGAATGCAAGGTATATATTAAAAACGTTTTTCATACAGTTATACATATACATGTATGTATATCAATATGGCGAACGCCAGATGGCGTATGTATCGGGAAATGTGAAGCGGCTAGCGACGTCAGGGCAACACCAAACCAGACAACAAAAATTGAAAATCTTGATGAAAATGGATAACTGGTTCCAAGATCTTCCCAACAAGCCCAAAAAGTCTGATGTAAGTCAATTTTTATGGAAATGGCATCGATTTTTGAAAAAGCCAATTATTGCGATTTTTCGAAGAAATGTGCCGGTAGCCAACGTGTTAAGGAAAAAACATCAAAGTTCAGTGTGACATGAGTGCTGTTGCTGTCGTATCACAGATCAACGTAGTATAAGAAAGTAATTCTGAATTTTAATCCTATTCCCGCGAAACATCTCCGGAATCGGAGAAACGAATTCTTCGAAAAATCGCCTACCTTATACAATTGTACACTAACCTATAGGTATAGGATATACGTAAACCCTATGCTTGCCTGGAAATGCACTGGCACTAGATGTGCGCTATCAAATACTTTAGCTCTTAGTTGCACGGGCCACTACACTCCGCTGAAAGAATAGCGATACTTTCTTTTCGTGGGTACTGGAGACATCGCAGTGATAAATCCAATGACCGGAAATGGCGTGAAAAATTAAGGAATAGCGAGCGCTTCACTAGAATCCCAGTTTTGGGATATGACCAGTCCATTGTCGACGTCCAGAACACCTTAAATATGTACAGCGACGATGCCAGGCGGCATCGTATTGAATTCAAAGCATCCACGGTGGTTAGAGCGCATCTGTCGAATAAAAGAAGATCGGTGATTATCAGACGTCGTCAGCCAAGGATCTCGGCGGCAGTATCGATCGGCACGCGGCTCGTGTGTAGTCAAAGCGATCATGAACGAGCGAGAATAAGTGTCAAACGGATTACATTCACGATCACGATGTTGCTTTTTCTCCTTCTCTTTCCTTCATGCCGTATACTGTATGGTGGTTGCCATTTACTAAATCAACATGCATTATTTGACTTGACCACACTGCACGTCACATACACAGACGAATCATGGACATGATTGTGATCAAAATATGTTGCGGCCTTCGGTCGGTGTGAGTATCCTGAGAGGAAGTAGCTAGCAACAAAAACTAGATAAATTGGTCCGCAAATAGTCCGCATATTCATGGAACAAATTGACCTTTTCCTCATGTTTTTTTTTTGCTTTGTTTCATTTTCATTCTGAATTGGATTTTTCATCATCATCGCGGTAAATGGCTGGTAGGTTTGTGCGCCCATGCCATAATTATATATTGTATTTTCATTTCTCTTTTACCCGGATTAAATTTGACCAAATTAATATTGGAGCTGAAAAACGGAAAAAAATAAATGCGAAAAATCATCGGCAACAACAACCACAACAGTACCGACATCGACAATATGCACGCAAAATAAATAAACGAGCCATCGTCGGCGACCATTGGTCGCTACCACGGGAACGCGGTGCGGGACGGAAGCAAAGACGCCCGAAAGGAAAATTTGGTTTGAGAATATCAAACGTAAAAGAGAATGAGCGGCGCAAAGAAAAATGCGAGTGATGAACAAGCGAAACGACTGAAGAGACGTGGAAAGAAATGCAGTCATGGATCGACACACGGCGCGGGTACAGTAATAATAGCTTTTGACAAGCCGGCCATTGGGCGTATCTGCGATAATTTCAACAGAAAGATAAATATATGTAAGTTTATATGAAGTATTTGGAGTATTTCGTTCGTTCGATGGCTCAGTGTTGTTTTTCTTACACAAATGCGAAAAAAGGAAAGAAAGAAGGATGAAAAAAAAACAGAATCTTGATGCAACACCGACAGTATCGGCCAAACAACGAATGGGTGCGAGCGCAGGCAACACAAGTGACGACAGAGACGAAAACAACAAATAAAAATGAAAGACAGACGGAACAAAGGAGAAGAGACGAAGCGAAAAACGGAAAAATATTTAACAAGCGATAAAAAATACGATTATTGCATGCGAACGAAACGAAACGATGCAAAAGGGAGAAGGAAAAAAGCAAACACACACACACACACACTCACACAGTAAGAATCTGACACTACTGGCAAAGGCACGCATACCACCAGTGTCTTATGCAAGATTTTTTCACCTCCGACAAAAAAATACACATACACACACACACACGGTGAAAAATGAAAGCGCCCCACTGGTACCTAATGAGGTACCAGGCGCCTGCAAAAAGTTTGGAGAAAAGAAGTCTCCGGCACCTGATGACATCCCAATCGAGTGTATTCCGCCGCTGTTTGTAGGAGTAATTGAGTGTATTCCGCCGCTGTTCGTAGGAGTAATGCAAGCATGACTAGACCCTCCCCAAGGAATGGAAATTTACAGAAACTTGTAGCCACCAGACGACATATCGGCATACTGGCCTCTTTGCCTACTGGAGATGGCTGGCAAGATTTTGGAGCGGTTAATACGAAACAGACCGTCATTTTTCGGGAGGCCTCAGTTTGAAAGCCTGTTCTGTTCGGCTTAGTTTGAAAGTCTGTTGAAATCCGTGGCTACCTTAATGCGGACAGAAAGAGTATTCAGTGACAAAAGATGTATCTCAGTGCTAGGTACTGGGGCTGGGACCATTCTATGGAACATAATGTACGACGGAATACTTAAATTGACGCTACCAAATCAGGCAATATCGGTGGGACTTGCCGACGATCTTGGCGCAGTAGTGACAATTAAGCCTCTTTACGAATTGGAAAACATAGCGAATGAGAGCGCGGAGGGCCTTGGACGCTGGATGGATTCAGCAAGACTATCACTGGCTGGAGCCACAACTAAAGTGCTGCTGGTCAGCAAAAGAAATCAGCTTCGAGCTACGGGTAAAATTCGTTGAACTCCGGGTAAAAATCCGGGGTAACTTTTTTCCAAGAGTCATCATCGGGACGGTATCGAACGAGGCAGCCCACGTTATTGCCGTAATAAAACCTAAAGACAATGAGGCTAAAATACTGCACGCGGCCAGACGTAACGAAGTCACTATGAGCAAAATTAGACGGAGCAAAAAACCTGCTTCGATACAGACTAGACAAAGTCATGCATGCCAAGAAGAACGATGGGCCCAGAGACTGAAACGAAACATTGAAAAATGGACGAACGGCAAACATGGATAAATAAACGAAATTTCTGACCGGTCACGGCGGCTATTGAAGCTGCCTGCACCGCTTCAAACATGGCGTGGAACAGTGGAAGTCTGAGGAGGTATGGAATCATGTATGCTCTGTAATTAGACGCATCAACGGGACGCTACGAAAAATGGCGACCCGAAGAGGCATCGAGACGCCGTCCTCCGAAGTAATATCTAACGGCAATCCCGGGGGCAAACGGCTGGAGACAGGGGAGGTGATTTTTTAGTGAGTAAGAATCTTACACTACCGGTAAGAGCACGCTTATGAGCACCAGTGTCGTATGCAACGCACACATATACAAACACAGTAGGAGTGTGGTTACCTCAAACTAAAAACATTTACGCACCGTCGTCTGAAAGCGCGAAACATCCAAAACGTACTCCATTGTTGTAATACGTGTGCACTGTGTAGTGCATGGTGCATGGAGTTGGACATGGGCATAGCTGACGCGTTTCGCAAAAACGTGTTTTACATACGCACACCCATACACTTGAGAAGAAAAAAAATGTTCATAAAACGCAACGCATGAAAACGAGCTCATTTGTATCGTATGAGCAGCTACTGGCTTCCGTACACGATTTGCATGGACTAATCGCAAATTAGTAGCTGTCATTTTGATGAAATTTGCTTTGTGTGGTCGTGAGGTCATTTCGAAAATGTAATGGGAACTCGCGAAATATGGGGGAAGAGGAACTGATTTTCCGAACCAAAGATCGCTGCATCTCGGTGCCGAACACCGAAATCAATTATCTCGCTCTCTGGTAAACGGTCAATTTCGGTTTGAAATAAACACGACCCGGCGGACGAATTCGGGATCTGATGGGATTTTGCATTTTGGAAGAATAGTATTGTGAATGCGCCTGATTTCAATCACGAAACTAGAAAAACAAAGACAGCTGGCAGCACATGAGAATGGAAACTCTCGAAATTGTCTTAAGAAATGCTTCGGAGTCGGATTTTTATATCTCATCATCGGTACGCACATTCTACTACCCTGAGGCTCATTTAGGCAAACATTTGGTGCGTGGAGCGGACGGCAAACTACAAAATGATCGAACTCAAATATCACCATTTCGTCAATTGAGCTGAACAATCGACGATATAAAAATCTGTCACGATGACAAACGAATGAGAGAAGAATTCTAATTTTCCTTTTTCCTTTTGGTTCGAAGGCGTATCCAATGAACGTGGATTTAAATACGCTTCCATGCCGGGCTGATATGAGATAATAAATAATGTAAACAACAAAACACAGTTGCATTTTTTCATTGTTGTCAAATGAATTCGGAATCGAAGGAAAAAACGTTCGAATCAATGGAACGGCAAAGTTGCAAAAGCAGTAGGAATAGGAGTGAGAAGGGGGGGGGGGGAATGCTCAATTGCACAAGAGAATAATTGTTTATTGAACGCGATCAAACTATCGGAGAGCGGCGGACTATAGAGGAACGCTTCCACGAGGGGGCTCAACGTCATCGATATCCTTGATATCGATTTCAGCAGAAAAACACATGAAATGTAAGTAGGACGGTACACCCAGGTACATCCAACCAACCAGGTCCGTTTCAATGCAGGTCTGCGCATCAATAGTTCAAAATGTTGCTCTTTCGGATTATGGAAAAGTACACCTCTTAGCTTTTGCCGACGAATTTAATAGTTTAACAATGGCAACAATGTGTACATCGATATATTTTTACTATTTTTCTTTTTCTCGATTTGTGTGCGCTGCCATTTGATGATACAAAGGAAAAAGCAGAGAAGCACATGCATCTGAAGAGCAAGAGATTGTATTTGAAAGAAACCGTTTTGAATCGATGCATATGCTCTATGCGGCGCAGACGTACATACGGAGTTATAGTAAGTGATTATTATGATACTTTTTCATCGGTTTTCGTTCATCGAAAGCAATGCGAGAAAACATGTTTTGTCCGATTCTATGACAATGACGCCTGCGATGGTATGAAGGAGAAAAAAAAACAGCCAAGGGGATCTGCAGTAAGTTATTGAAATAACAAACAACAAAAATAATATCTGTCAAATACTTTCGCGTTCTAGCATTTAGAATTCTCTTGTTATTATCGCACAGAAGGACATTTTGTATCAAAAGTCTCGTTCAACGATCGAAAAATTAACTCGCTCAACGAATACAGCTGCCACAGCGGCCATGAAAAGTGGACGCATACCACGCTCACCGCGTTCATAGCTATGCACTTCAGCAATGCTTCAGCTGTGTGTATGTTTCAGCATTACGCATCGGTACGCGTCTATCCCTAACGCCTAACGGTAGCGGATAAAGAACGAATGCGTTCGTCTGCTTGTCACTACCCCTTCTCCCCAGTATCTCTTTCACTCACAACAGAGGGTTTTGAAATGTGTCGATGAGAGCAAAAAACTGATATGAATTTCTTTAGAAGATGAGTACGGTAGAAAAACTTCGAGAGCTAAACGCAAGTAACTTTGTGTTGTTTACTCCAATGAAATGTCACAAACTTCACTCTATTTACAAAATATTGGCAGCTCAGAAATATGGAGCATGTTCACAAGAAATTCATATCAGTTTTTTGCTCTCAAACTGAAAAAATGGCAAACTAAACTGAAACTGAATGCATAGCTGAGCGCAGCCATGCGTCCCATTCTACAAAAGCAGTCCAATTCCAGTTGGCTCATAGCCGTAGCTATCTATATAGCCAGCTATGTCACTAAGTGTGTGAATGTATTTGCGTTCGCAGCACGGGCGGCAACGGAATCCATTGACTTGAAAATCATTCGCACATAGTGACATAGCTGGCTATATAGCTACAGTTCCCAGCCAGCTATCGCTAGGCAAATACTTACCTCTAGTGCCGTGACAAGCCTCGCTGAGGACATGTGCGCAGTTGCGCACTGCCCCTTGAATCGGAACCAAATCAAGATCTGCGACGGAAAATCGGCCGCAGAACAGCATCGAAATGATTTATGTTTTCGGGCATGTTATCGACTATGTTTTCTTTTCATTCTCTGCCCACCGCACATTCAATTGATTGAAATAGACAGAGATTTCTTCGGCTTATCGACTGTTATATCAACTGGGATATTACGAAATGAAAGGAAAACAAACGGCAAGAATGTTGAGAGGCGGATTCGAGCAGGACGCGTTTGCTCGGCGAGAGTAGCTACGGCTGTGAAACAAAGTGACTGACACGCCATCATCCCCCCAACTCTGAGAATAATTCTCTCGAGTACATCGCAAAAAGGACGATATGACATATGACAATTGAAAATATTTTATTTCAACT
>JANTFB010131414.1:0-11102 GCA_026546635.1 Porricondyla nigripennis | reverse complement strand
ACGTTTTGACAGAAATGAACGAAAAATGGTTTCATGTTTTTATAAGTAATCAAATGCGACATGATATAGGTTTGTTCAGAGGGATAATATGTCGATTTGTTGCAATACTGAAGCGCCATGCTGATTACCAATGTTGCCTCGGTCCGCCAATGACAGTCTGTATTGCCAATAGCAGAAAAATTAAATGACGACTACATGACGGATTGTTTGATCGTCAACATTGCGTGCGATTTTCGCTATTGTGTCATTTTATAGTTGGGATTACCAGTTTTGTATTTGTCTGCTATGCTCAACAACGGTAACACATAACAAGACACAAGATAGTTCCAAATATGTAAATGGAGGTCGCTTTGTATCTGCATTCGTGACACTTCTGTGTATTTGAATACGACACATTACCCTTCTGGAATGATTTGTTTTGAAACACAAAATGTAGCGAAGGCAGAAAACACAAAATGTTGGGAACATTTTCTGCCTTCAAAAATGGATCCGAACGTCGGTACACAAGCGGATGTCAACTGGGTGCCTAGTTGGGTAGGTGCTGGTGCACATTTTTGTACGGGCCAAGATTTTCTGATTCGCGGTTTTCGAAAAGTTCGATTCTGTGACGGCCGAAGGAGTTCTCACATCGCCCGCCTCATTTCTTGATTACAAACAACTGACGTCGAAAATTCTGTACGCAAAAATGTCATTTGTCGATCATGCGTAAGGGAACCATACAGTGAATGCCCTTAGTCGTGTGACAGAACTTATGAATGTACTTGGTGTACCAATACGTACTATGTGTATGTACTACGTAGGACTTTGGTCGTAATGCATGTATGTTGTGAGCGACGAGCATGCGATGCACCATGCGATCATTTGAAATACATTTGAGTTTATAAATAAAACGTGTTCAGTTCAGTGTTCGCATTGGGATCGGATTCGAATTAGTGCCAACTCAATATGACTGCATGATTGTAAAAAAGCACCGAAACTGGAGACCATGCGCGATGCAAATTACGTGAGCCGTGGAGTGAATGGAATCAGAATTAGAAGAATTCAGCGAGAAAATGTGGTAAAAACAGACGAAAATGCACGTTTTGCCCCTTCGTTTTGCGCGCGCCTTCTCGAAATTTTCTTGAAAATTAGAAAATCATGACATGAAATTATGTGACAATAAATAGAAACACTTCGGCTGAATGCTGTTGGCTGGCGTCTTCTATTGCACCGTGCATGTGGTCGCGATGCACCACTGTCTCTGGTTTATTTTCACTCTGGCGTTCCGCGAATGGCGAATGAAATTTATTTTTGTACTTTTTCTCTTCATTCTGAAGTTGAAATCAGAGTCAAGGTTTGCGAGTGCCGTTTTATGTGAAACATAAATTTTTATTTACAATATTATCGTCGTCGCTATTCGCGGCAAGTGCGCTTCGGCGCGTGCGTACGCATACATTCACGGGTCCGGATAGTGCGCACATTTGTCTGCGTTACAGAGAGAGAGGAAGTGAAACATTTTCAGCATTGCATCTGCACAACACACAGCTCACGATTGAACTAGGGAAATCGAGAAATGTTTCTGGCAATCTTTTTTCGCTTGCGGCGATACAAAGCCCCGATTCGTGTGCAAACGAAAGCGGCTACTGTCATCCAGTCCAATGCATTTCACGACTGGAGATACCATGTGTCGATGTCGATGTCGATCGCTAGCAGAAAACCGCTGGCAAATATTCATCGAACGCGGGTTCATTGCATTGGACATGATCGCTCCCTCAAACGCAATCGAGTGACGGACTGAAGATCGCGGTACGCACACCCTCCTTCCCTTCTGGCGTTTTCCAGATTTTTCGGATGTCGGCCACGAAGATTCCATCTTCGTAGGTTGTGATTTGTGAATCTCCCAAAGCACTTTACAATGCATTGCGCATCCCATCTCACTCGCAATCCGCGATTTATTATCTTACTATTCGTTACGATGGGTGAATGTGATGAATCCAACGGTGAAATAAATGAAGGCAAGAAAACTCTTGTGGTTGGATGTTGATGTATCGTCACAATTGTTCGGTGTTGGTCGTTAACTGTTCATTAGACTCGTCATTGTTTCGCAGTACGAATTGCTTGGATTCAGCCATTCGTTGGCGATCTATGCCTCTGGTGATGTTGTTTACGAGCGATGTTCGGCTTAGATGAGGATATTACGTAATTGCGCTGAACTAATATGATGATCACGAAACTCGATATGAAGGTATGACCACATCCGATTGTACATTAATTGAATTGAGTGTACCAACGTGTTTGTACATCGTACCCAATGTATGGGCGCGTTGCGATCTTGTGACACCTTTTTTCCCTCGACTGCACTTTCTCCGCAACATTTGCTATCTATTGCCAAGATTTGATGTGATTGCATGAAGAATTATTCTGGTGCGCCACTGCGACACCAACGACGATGCACTCGAGTAGTGTTTATAGGGCTCCCCAGTACAATACCAAAAAAGTCCTTTGGAAAAATTTTGACTCGAGAAAAAAGGATGGGGATGGCCGGGAGATCATCTAGCTCCTGTTGGAGAGGTTGGGTTCGGGCTCGAACGAAAGATGAAAAACAGACGAAGAGGGAAATCCTTTCTTGCTCCGATTTCCAGGTGGCCACAGAATGGAACGGCACAGCAATTTCTCCAGAAAAGACCTGCAACGATAAAATCCCTTCACCGAACAGGTCCAGCATTCCGTAACCGTCACCATGGAACTGTTCTCTTATTAGCGAGAACGAGATTGAAAAATCATCGTGAAAATTTCTACGTTTCCACCATACTGTAATCTGGTACTTGATTAGCCGATGTTGCCGCTTCGGTCTCTGTTCTGTGAGCAGCAGTACAAGCGTCATAGGTGCTTTGCATCACCGAGAAAAAAGTGAAGGAAAAAAAAAACGACAAAGAGAGTCAAGGTAGAATCGCGAAGCAATGAAGTAATTCGTTAAACCGTATTTTTTTGCCTCTTCGTGAGCAATGCATTTTTAGAAACGTGTACAGAACACACTTAGAATCCCATATTTTTAGAATTTGGTATGTATTAACTTGCATTTCGCGGTGTGTGTTTGCGCCTGCATTCGTGTATGTGTGTGCTTATCTACTACCAAATTGATTTCAAATATGTCTTGCAGTGCGATGCGTACTCGATCTAGCGAATGCTGATCGCACAGATCCTACAACTACCCGCACACCCGCCATGCACACGATGCGATCGTTATTTGAAAAACAAAAAAAAAGCGAAAAAATACGAAAATCTAGCGAAAGCGGAATAGAAACAGTGAGAGTGACTGAAAAACAACACTGCGCCAGCACCCGTAACAGAAGCGGACGATGAAAAAAATAATAATAAAGTGATAAATAAACGAAAGAAGTAGAAGAAAAAGAAAAGAAAAAAAAAGTTAAAATAGACACAAATGCAAAAATATGAAATGATGTTACGTTTAGAGGTTAGATTAATCGTTTCGAATGCGAATGCGAACGCGCACGCTAACGCGAATGCTTGGCACAAGATGCACACACATACGTTCACAATTATGCATTCGTGTGCGACGCAGGCAACCAAGCCACTTACGTGCGATACGATAGAGTGGGGATCGGAACTACACGATCGAAGCCAGTACACACCGTCGTGTGCTTGTTTATACTTGACTCTCCGTCTCCATGCTATACTTTGTGTATATTTTATATTGAATTCAAAGTGCAGCGAACTAATTCAAGGCTGCACTCATACCCGACGATCGCTATGCGTTTGTGAGTCGACTCGTGAGTGTGTGAGCGTGCGCTCGCGATCGCACTGCCAACTAGCAATAAAAAGAAGAAGAGAAAAAAAAACAGCAACAACGAAGAGCGAAAATGAGTAGCAATTCTGTCATCGTCGCAGTTCCGTCCGAGATAGAAGCGCATTATTTCTTTTTCTTTCGTAATATTGCCAACGAATTCCGCTAGCGATCGCAGCATCTTATGTATTTTTACTTACGTCCATTTATATATCTTCGTATGAGCCACACAGCACGACATGCACGAATGCGTAGGTACGTGTGGAATCGCAGATAGATGTTTTGGTGCATTTGTATAGTGAATCGGCGGTATGCCCGTGCTGCTCGCTTCGCACAAATGATGGACGCCGATTGGCGATAGAGCAGCGTTATCATTACAGTACAGCCGATTACACAAATGTCATGTGAAGGCCTCATTGCGTTATTTTCTTCGTTCGTGAGCAGTTTTTAGTCGAGAACCATTTTTATCGCAATTCTCCCACCAAATGATTAGATTTCGCTTGCGTATTTTTGTGCAACCGAATGCGTTCGCGACAATAAAGTACTTGAATTGAAATGACGGAAAACGATGCGTGAACCGAAATGGAACGAGTCGAATACATTGGATGTGGAACTAATAGGTGATCCGATTCGATTATGTCCAAGATTCGCAATTCGCATTGCGCACACAAAACGTCACTCGGTTGGAATGCATCATTGCGCACGGTCCGTTAAACTCAGCCCATTTCCGGGTATGAAATGATTCAATTGATTTATTTATGAATTAATTGGAATGTCGTACGGTCAGTCGTTCGGTCCACAGCAAGTGAGCTGCATCTTTCTATAATTCACATTTATCACACACGAACTGTGCAATGCAATGGATGACATAATCGCCATCGATGTTGTTTATTCATTATACGGAATTAACATTCTCAAGGTTCCGATTCCGTTCTGAGTGTCCGATTGGAAAACGTGTGCGAGAGTCCCGTGCATTTGTGCTTTTGTCGCCATTCGAATTCGCCGAATTCAGTTAGTTTATAACACAATATTTATTGAATAAGCACAGGCGGGCGTTCAGGTCGCAAACGATTGAAACAACGCTTTCCATCAATGCGCATGATCGGTATAGGCATTGCATCAGTTTGTGTGCATTGTGGATTCATTCAAATACACGAGACACGAGATTTTTGGCACGTTTCTCGTTCTAACATGACGCAGGAGAAACGTGTGCAGGATTGGGGATCGTATCAGGGTGAAACCAGCCGAACTATTCGAGAAAACAACCCATTCGGTTGCTCAACGCAGTCAGTTCTTCCTCCCTGAGTGCCGTATTCTTCGAACAGGAAATTGCACACAAGTAGGCAGAATTGAATGCGTCAAGCGAACCTTTTCATGGACGGAAGTTCAATTGCTGCAGCATTCGATTATGAACGAGCTTCCAAGAGAAGGGTCTTCTCCGTCCGGAACATTTGCACCGCTTCCGTGGATGAAATGACGTCAACCAACTGTGCAATGTTCACTCCCGGCGAAAAGTCCAGCCGCCTTCATTGACGAGTTAGGCCCGCTTTTTCAGGTGATTCCAAATGCTGAAGGAAATCGAACAATTCTTTATATATTTTTCACTCGTTGAATGTGCACGAAATCGTTTCGTGTCGTGTTTGGTGGCCAAGGCCCACACACTCACCCACAAACGTACAAGCGATGCGAATCTCAACAATTTCATCTCATCATCTCTCATCTGACATTAGTTTTCTCTCTTTCACACATTCCGACGGGGATACGGTTATGCTCGACGGCAACGAATATGTATTTTCTCTCAGAAAACAATAAATCGCTGAAAAAACACATTAAAAATGGAAACGATCACAATGCGTGGAGGGATAGTGATGTGCTTTGCTGTGCATGCGCGAAAAGGAAAATGGCGTGTTACAGTTTCTCACGTAGTGCACTTCGCCAATAGGCAGATAAAAAATAAAAGTGCAGCGTGCCTGTGCATCACTTTCTTCTGATTTCAAGTGTGTTTGATAGATGCTTCGCTTTCTAATTGATTTCGGCGAAATGGAATGTTCGATGTGTGCCTGGCTTCGACTGTCACATCACCGAAACTCAATGGAATCTCTATATTTTGATTCGCGCTTACGACGTTCGGGACGTCTCAATTCATGTGTCCCATTTTGTTGTTGTGTTCAAATGGGTCAATGCCAACGATCGTTGTGCCGTTCGTCTGGTCCATGGTCGCGTTCGATGATCTTACTCAATTTGTGAAGCGTGATGCGTAAACATCATATCCGACGCGACAAAATGATGAATTCCTTCCGATTCAATTTGTTTTCCGACTCCGGTGGCGCGTCAATATTTTTAGAAATCGACCAAACGACGAGGAAGATTGAGGCAAATCCGCGAGAAATTCGCCTGACGTCCGTGCGACACGGTGAATGTATCATTCATTCTCTGTCAACGATGACTGGTGCACGTCCAGTGCTCATCGAAAACTGCTGAACGTAACGGCCACGCCGATGCCACCCATATCAATCGTAAAAGAAAAAGAAATTGAACATTGTTCACGAATCGCGATGCGCAAACAGTTGTTTTCTTCTTTCAATCGATATGACGGAATTTTCTCGTGCGCACGCCACATGCCGATGAAAGCGCAAGTGAAGTGCTCTGCTCGCACAACACAAACGAAAGGGAATCGCAGTTTTGCGATACAGTTTTAATTTGTTCAATTTTTTTTCTTTGAAATGAATTTTCTTTTTTTTCTTGTTCGAAATGCTGAAGTTGTTAGGTTCCAACGTTGAACAATCTTGCTGCCGCGCAAACAATCATCTTCTCGATTTTCATTATTACATTTTACATATGCTTTGTGCATGTGTGCACGAGCACATGAAAATCTATCCACTCAAACGGTGAATGGAGCAGAAGCAACCGATCGAGCAACACGTATCTGAACAAGTAAGAGAAGAAGAAGAAGAAGACGAAGGAGAGAAGGAGAAAAAACTAGGTCAATCTGAGAAATTCGCATAACAATTACCATTTTATCATTAATTGCGTTAAAAGTTAATAATAAATGCACAAAATATGAACGCGTGCGCGCTCACACGGACACAATCGGTACGCTCTGTAGTCAATATTGTAACACAGACGAATAATAGTAATAATAATGGCGAAAATCATCATCAGCCGCGCATCATCGTCAATGTTGATTGTGTTTGAGCCGAATAAAATATGCATCGACTGCAAAGCAGCATGCAGGAATGTAGGTATATGTGGTGGCGGTATGCGCACACGCACTCACCATACATTGAATGCATTTTCATTTTTCACCGTTTCGTTTCATTTTCAATAGCATGTTCATCATGCAACAATTAGTGGAGATCGTTTTGAAAAATTAAAAATGAAAACATGCTCACGATTATAATAATGAGTTGCGCGCTGTACGCTTCTACGCTATGCTCGAGCAAGCCACCAGACGACTTGATGCGAGTGCGACTTATGCATCAGATCTACTTTTCTTCGTTTCTTCTTTCTCTTCGATCGTGTCCTCTCAGTCGCACCACCAATGAATTCCACACGTTTTTCGTTTGCCGGGTCTCATGAAACGGTACGGCAACAAATACAATATAAATATGTGGGTATTATATGCGCAATGCCCATCGCTCCAACATAAATATGCGAGCGCAGAAGACGCATGGAAGAAAAATGCATAAATGATAAAATGTGTATCTACTCCAATTCAAAGTCATACAATATATATGTAGTATCGTCAAGCATAAACATAATACACATACCGTGAAGCATAAGGCAACGTTTCGCATTTATTATTATTATTGTAATAAACGATAACAATGATTATTCTCACTTTCATTGCTATCGGTGCTACGCCGGTACGCGTTTTTATTTTCAATGAAATGCAGTTGCGCGCTCACATGCACTTATATGCATTTAAAACATATGGCGGCGCAGTAAACTTGAAATATCTATACCATCCATGCCTATGTTGTGTGCCCATGCCTACCGAACGCATACGATGCACACGATTGTACATTGTAAATGCATCGCGCAACCATTGCCATTTCAACTTGCCAGAGAGTTTGGCCATTTATTCGTTTGTACAACATACCTACATATCGGCATCGGGACGGATGGCGTCGATTTTTTAAATTGTATGCCATCGTGCCGAGCGGCCAATTCCACATGTAACGTGATCATGGAATTGTGTATTTGAGTGCGTTTGCACTCACAGGCGCGTGCAGTTGTGCACTCGCGATTCTACATGGGAAAGTTGAAAACGAAACCGAATCTCTCACTGGCGCGATGAAGTCTCTGAATAAGGGAAATTACTATCAGTAAAACTGCAGCCAGCGACTACCTTTTTCTTTCATTTTCCATTTTCACCGTGTAATAAATATTGAAATACTCGGTTTGTTGCTTCTGCTGTTGCTGGTCTTGTTGTTGTTGTTGTTGCTGGTGAGGAGTGTTTCTTCTTCTTTCTTTTCTAGCGTGTTCACGTACGCACTGTCGGCAATTTTTCCGATGCATCGCACACTGTAATATACTACATTTCTAATGTTCAATGAGATGGATGGGTGACTTTTTTCCTTCAGATATTGTTGTCGTTGCACACGCGAACTCTACAAGTGATTACTGTTATGGTCGATTCAATATATTTCGTGGTCGGCCAAATCGTTTGTCGTTTTCTGTGGTCCAATGAATTTCTCAACTGGACACCGCGACATGCATCTAGGATGATTTTCAAAACACCGTTCCGGCGTTCGACTTTATTTGTTTTCGCGAAATGTTTACAGACATGAGAAAAACATTCTCTAACGTCTCCGGGTAAAAAAAAATTGCATTTGGACGATCTTATTGTTTCGGTCATATTGACCGAAAGTGCGTTTTTCGATTATATGCTCATGGTGCTTCGTGACTGCAATGTCAATATTTGCTTCTCTCATGACATAGCGATCCGAGTGGTTTCTCGAAAAATAGTGTCTGGATGTACCTGATCGTGAATTTACTTCATAGAAATTCAGACGATCCGCCACATCCACTGGCCAAAATCCACATTTCGAATCGGAAATCGGTTTGCGAGGTCGCGTTGGATTCGTGACGGCATTGTCAATACTCGCTTCTCTCACGACATAGCGATCCGAGAAGTTTTTAGATTTTTTTTTGATTGAACTGAAATTTTCCATTTCGGAATTTTGAATTGGATTTTCAATTTTTGATTTTTCTTCACTCAAAATACATATTTCCGGAAACCACCCGAGATGGGTGTGCAACACATACAAATGAACCAGAAACATCTTATAAATTATGTAATTTCGAATTTTTGAAGAAATTTCGTTAAAAATATGTTTCGGTCGTATTGACCGAAATGGCACTGTGGGAAGTTTTACTTTCGGTCGTATTGACCTACATGGCAGTCAACGTGTTAATGCAGATGAATGGATTGTACATAATAATCACCGTGCACGACACATCATACCTACGTCTGTATCCCGTGGGGCCCTTGTAAATTCTATTGTAACCGTCCATCTGCGCACTTTTTGACGTTTTTTTGTACGAATGAAAAAACATTAGCAACACATAAGATACTACGATAATTGCAAAACAGAAATTGAAGAAGCACATTTCCCAATTTCCGCATTATCTTATCATTATCTTTTAATCGCTCTTGTGATAATATGAAAGTTTTTTTCTCGCCTACATACCATTCGACTGACAATTTGAATGTTTTCTGTCGATTTTCCATGTTTCTATACTTTTCGTAAATATGTGGCGTTGTCCGATCCAGTTGAAGACGAAGTATGATTGTAACTCGTCGAATGGCATCTTTTGACTTCGGTCCTTATAGGAGTCAATTTTTATTTTCCAACTGCCAGTTTGCAGTCGGAATGCATTCGTATAGTCGGAAACAGGGCGGAAGGGGACGTGGAGACAGAACCAAAAGCAATTAAATTGGCAAATATTTAGTAAAGGATAGATTAAACGTTTGTGGAAATAAATGAATATGAGTGCCCCGCAAGTGAATGCCGAAACGGTTGACAAAAAAAACTATCAACTACAAATATGATAACAGTTTACTCGCACAAACTACTAGAAGCTGCAAGTTGTCTAATGGAAGCAGTGAACGGCTCTCAAGGGTTTCCATCCACGCACACCGAACCAATAGAACATTATGCACTTGTTATAGCTTATCAGCAATAATACCTAGGAGGAGGAACATTGTACATTGTGAATATCGTTTATCTTCAAAATGAGGAAACGAACAGTTGAATCAAAATCATTCGCTTTCGATTTCGACGAAGCGCGTCTGCGACAACGGTGACAGTATGCCTACAACGTTCTAATTTCGCATCTATCTATATAGGAAATGAGACGTCTGATGTTATCGCGTTCAGTCCGCATGGCAACTGGCACACAAGAAACATTTTATGTTTCATTTTCGTTCAACCAAAAACTGCATTGCACATTTTATCAGTTTGAAGATTGCAAAATGAATTGAGCGTGGACGAGTACTTATTCAGCAGAAGAAAGATACATGCCCAAGCCCATGGATATACTTATAGTGAGTCATTTAAACGTGGGTACCGTCGCTTCTACGATAAGATAATGTTTGAGAAAGAATTCCACACTAACATCGATGCGAACTGATCCAATAATAAGTTTCCAATTGGGAAATACAATGTTTTTTCTGTGTCAAATGGATAGTCACAAAATGATTGGCGCTCATAGCATGGTGAAACTTATTATACAGAGTGAAATGGGAAGAGAAGGAAACGGAGACAAGGAATGGTGTGGATTTCGTACGTGTGTGGTCTATTTCGGTAGCTTAATGTCCGTTCATTGCGAATGAGCAGTTTATTGAGGCGCGTGAGGGGAATTCGCAGAATCCGAAGTCGCCATGGCTAGCATTAGATGTGTCCATTCTAATTATAGAATAAACACACAGTTTAACTGTTCAATAGATCTTCGATTTCATTCTTTGACACCTGGACTTTGCTTCATTTTCAAAATGCATTCAGTCGCAGGACTCGATCAGCTCGTTTTGAAAAAACGTCGATGAATCTTCAATTTTTGGGTTTTTTTGTTGGTTTTTTTCTCGGTTTTCCTGGAAACGATTATCTTGGGCTTGGTGTCTTTTGAGATTTCCTCCCTAAAATTGAAATTGAAATTGATGCTCGTTCGCAAGCATCAAATCCATTTCTACGCGAATGTCAATCGACGTTGACAGCGTATTGAGACAGCGAAAATACATGTGGAACTATCCATTCATTTGTATGGAATTAATGAAATAAGTAAGCTAAATATAGGTACGTATAATTGCACTACA
>JANTFB010131303.1:0-11113 GCA_026546635.1 Porricondyla nigripennis | reverse complement strand
CCCTCGAGAAAATCGGTCGCAAGCACATGCTGGCCGATATTGTTGCCATCATTGGTACATTGGACGTTGTGTTTGGTAAAATCGATCGGGAGTATGTGTGGTCCCGACGGCTGTCACTCCAAGATCGGTCACTTCTGCTGACTTTTCTGCTCGATCTTGTAGTGCCAACAAGACATGGATGGAGGAAAATAGCCACTACAAAGTTGTGCATTGTGCGTAGTCTCTTTAATTGCAAATAAAAAATAATAATAAAACTCTTATGTTGCGATTTCCCATCGAATCCCGTTCCCGTGCATTCTGCACCCTCCACATGAGCAATTGAGCAATGAGCATTCACCGTTCGCGCGCCATTAGTTTTGATGCGATGGCGGAAGTCAAACCGGCACCTGTTCCGCTACCATCTTGGGCCAGCAGCAATCGAAACTGAGAATGTATAGGCGCTGCAACGTCTTAAGCGCAAAAAGTCAAGAGTGCCCAACTCTCGAAGGGGGGGGGGGGCTATTAGGGACACTATGTTTTTAACTGTCAATCATCATGAAAACGAAAATTTTCGATAGCGGAGCTAAATGCTACATCTTTATTGAATATTTGTGTCTTGAATCAAGTTCTTGATTGTTCAATTTCTTGTAGAAACCGAAAAGTACCTTTGCTTTGGCCCCAATTGCGAGAAAACCACTGGCTTGTGCACGGAGTTTTATATATCAATGGAAAAGTATTGAAATGAGCTATAAAACAAAAATAAAAAAATGGGAAAAATCGGTAACCTAAAAGGTTGAATCCGGCATCGAAAACTAATATTAACATGAGAAGCGATACAATGTTCGATGACCCCAAAGTTTTATTACATTTTTCGATAGAGCACAAAATTACGTTTCCAACGAGTGGCTGTACTTGAAAATCGGTTGAAAACTGACGGAGCTATGAATTTTCGAAATTCAGAAGAAAAAAATAACGGATTTTTTCATATTTTCTCAAGACGAGTCTACGGACACAGTTTCACGAAAATAACGCATGGTCACTTGATGTCACCATTGATGTGAAATGGGCGATATAAGAAATATGTGTGCCAATCGCCAGTCATGGAACACGAACACGGGATCGCAGTATTTGTATTACTTTGGCCAGCCGGTTGTTATTCCAATCGTTGTAACTGCGACTGTTGGTGCATCGCAAGAAACGCTTCGAATCTGGAAAAGTTGAGAAACTTAAATGATGTCACACTTAATCAGTCCGATTTCGTTTATTCACTTGGTTGAGGTTCCGCATCTAAACAGAATGTACTCACAACAATATAAATTCAGTGACAACATGTTTGTTACATTGCTGGATTAAGTATCCGATTCAGTGCAGAATCGTTGTTGTGCATAACCAGAATTCCAATTGGGAGAGCTGTCAACGTCGGAGAGGTTGCGGATTCTATTGCACTGCACGCAGCATGAATAAAACAAGAAAATTCGCGGTTCATCTTTTATTTTTTTCAACACTTTTGACAACCTCTACTTACCACATACACTGGCTACTTATTCACGAATACGCTCGTACCAAGTTAATTATAGCTTCAATCAGCATTATTGCTTCTGAGCAAACCGCTCAGACATCGGCCCATTTTCCGCGTGTTCGAATGAATTTCTGTACTCATGACCAAACTTACAGTGCTGATTTGATTGTTCCTTGATCTTACAAACCTATCTCCGAAGCAGCGCCTAAATTTCCAAGTCCATTGGCCAATGATTCGCACACTCATGAGAATTTCGGGATCGAGTAACACTAAATGTGCCAAAATGACCAACATATGTTGAAGTTGATGTGACATACATTTTGTGTTGGTCGATTTCAATATTTTCGTGATTGCAGGACGAGAATGTTTACATATTTTTCTATGATGTTAATATCTCCCTGCCAAACTGCTGATCGGTGTTCATGGCATTTTCGAGCAATGTCGAGGTATGTCCGGTGATTCCGTCATACGGGTGACATGTGAGACGATTTTAATTGCTGGCAGCTGCGTCTCATCATTCGTATTAGCGAATTCCAGCAATTTTTTGAATTTGTCTGCCGCCCCCACCTCTGTCAAATAACTTCCAATGAATTCCATCTCGAATTTCATTGGGAACTTTTCTTTGAATCGATCATACAATTCAGCGCTTTTTTTCGAATCGATCAGGAAATAATGTGCCCACAAAATATTCATTGGTTGACAAACACCAGCTGCAGTGGCTGCGTCTGCGAACGCTACAACTGGAAAGGATTGAAAAACCGAATGAGTGGAAATGAATTGCATTTGGAACAATCGGTATATGTGAATGTAACACTCACACTCGACGAGAGGTATGCTCGCCTTTTGCAACAGCGCCAATAAGTTCGTCTTTGGAATCCGATCATTTACATCTGAGATTTTCAGTTTTTCCAAGGTAGTGCTGAGGAATTCGTTCAATTTGCCGCTCCTTTCATACGCTTTCAGAAGGCCACAGCCGAATTGGATGGACCGTTTTGTGGTGCGTGGCAGAGCATCACCCAATCGTTCAAGTAATTCCGGGTGGCCGTCATCACCAATCCGTTCGACCAAATCACGCAACGATGCGTCATTCACCCCTCTGTTCATTTCGATGGAGTGTATTGCGACGTCCACGGCTGCCACGATACGATCCAACTTACTCTTGCTTAGTAATTGAACCAACGCAGACACCAAAATTACGTATTGAGTACTGTTTGGATTTATTTTGTAACAGAATTCAAGTGCCATATCGACGTCTTCATTTCGGAGTGCAGTTTTCATCTCTGTTAATCCCGTGGGTGCCAAATTTGGTGGCAGCATCGGCGGTTCCGCTTTCGGAACAAGAAATGGAATTTCGTGACCATTTTTCACCAAATGCGACGCCAGGGTCTGGAGGAAAACTGTCGATGGCACCTCTTTTTGTATGCGCTGTGTGTGCAACAGAGCGAGCGCGTCATCGGTTCGATTCTTGTCACAAAGGAGACCCAGAAAATGGGAGTAAATGCTGCTGCGATCGTAGTCTAATCCCTTGGTGGCCTCGAGCAATCCTTCGTATAAAAAGAATCCGTTGTATTCATAAGAGTATTTCAGAAATGCGTGGAATGAATGGTCGGGAATGCACGACGAATGGTGCACTAGCAGCGCTCTTGCCAGGTCAATCTGGCCGATTTTGATGAAACATGTTACAAGCGACAGGACCGCTTCGCCCGCACTGTGCTTCGATCGCACCAACTTGAAAACTGTTTGTAATTTCTCCATGTCGTTGGCTTCGATGAGCGCTCGCATCAGCGGCACATGGTATGATATAAACTTTTTCTCTTCGAATTGCTTCTCAAAGGCTCGTACCGCGCTGATTAAATCCTTGTTCGTCAGATGCACTTTGACCAAGTATCTCGCCGTTTCGTTGTCTTTGATCAGGAAATTATTTGCGATTAACACGTCGAACAGTTCATCCAATGCCGTCGGATTGCCGGTTTCGGCAACAGTTTGAAGAAAAAGATTGATTTCACTCACGCCGTGACGCTCAGGCCGCGGTTGCTTATTTTCGGCGAAAACGTGCCTGATCTCTGACCATTCGTATTCTTTCTTGAACATGGCGTGCGCCAGTCGGACTGCATCGCTTCGATTCAATTTGAAAGTTGGCCGCGTTTTGCGAATTTCGCTGAAATAGTTCAATGCCAGCTCCGTGCTGTCCATGTCAATGTGCATGTTAATGATTTTTCGATACATGAAATCACCGAAAGTGCAACTCCTCACAAGTGCGTCTATTTTTTCAACGTTGTTCTCGCTGATGAGTTCGATACACAGTTTTTCCTTCAAAAGAACGGTGTTGCGACCCTGTTGCGTTTCGATGTCGATCTGCCTCTCCAGTTCATTTGTTCGAGTCGAGTAGCCGCTAATATTACGCAATCAGATACATGAATTACACATCTTCCGCATGCCAAGTCTGCGATTTGCTTACCATTTCATTAGTTTATCGAATGGATGTTTCGTCAATGCGGCCACGGCCAGACGGGAGTAAAATAAACATTTTCTGGTGAGTTGAATAGGTCGCAGCATCGCACCAATCGGACTGTGAACTCTGAGACGAGAGGATAAGTATAAAAATGACATTCGTTCTTCCGCAGCAAGACCAGAAACACATTCGTAGTGGCACGAATGTCAACTGAGGAATGCAGAACTAACCTATGACATACGTTTCGTCAAAATCACACTAGAATCCGTCTCCGAGTGGTGGCCAATTTGTTCGAATATAAAACGCTACAGTGTCAATCTGCCATTCTGACGTCTCGATCGGAATTTGTTGGGTGTCACATTTTGCTCGTCTTGTAGATTTCATATTGCTTTCCACTACACATAACGTTGCGGATAAACAATCATTGAGAAATGTTTAAGTCAACTCTTTGGAAAGGATGTGGTTGCCATGTAAGGAGAGCAGTGAAAAACATAAGATTGATGTCATTCAAACAGAATGAGTCGGATGTGAGACAGGCCAGGGGAGTCAAAGGTGAACTATATTCATGCCGCATATAATTTTAGGTTATGCTTATGCCACACATTATTCAATGTTTCGAATGTTCCACGGACTGTCGTTTTCGTAGAGACTTTGGCTGTTCGACTATGCGGTCGAGTCACAGACAATCCCACCGTCATATCCAGTGGAGGAATCTACGTTCCAATTACAACGCGCAATGCTCACGAGTAGGTTGCAAGAGATTACCACAGAAGACTCAGCCGAAAACAATTCGCTTTTTTTATTCTTACAGCGAATCGCAAACGAAACACGTCGTACATTTCGAGCCAACGGTTTTGGGGAAGCGTTCAGCGAATACATTCGCTGAAGGTGATCGCTTATACATAACCGGTCGGATCGCGTACAAGGGTAGCGCCGATACTCATAACGAGCAAGAAGCACGCATTCGTTGTCTCACAATGTTGCCATGTGAACAAAATGATGACCAATTCAGCGGTAATTTTAATTAAGTCGGTCTATCCAATACTCGCATCTACGAATTTCCATTCGTTTCAGATATTAATGAAGTGAAGTTGTACGGGAATGTAAAATACAAACCTCACATCGATGGTGATGCCGTATCCTTGACGGTCGAAACATTTTTTTTCAATAGGTATGCTTGCAACCAGGAAACACTTTGAAACGGTACTCGCCACTTATTACACCAAATATGTCTTCTCTAACAATCCGCCAATATCTACTGTCTCGTGTCCAGATGGTGATTAGTGAAATTGGATATTTTTGGTGTAATAAATACCACGGCACTGAAAAATAAGGGGTTAACTTTTCTCTCCTCGGATTTGAACAGAACTGGGGAACAATACGAGAGTAATTTGCATCGGGTGATAATAACGGAAAGTGACAAAATACGAGAACAAGTCAATTGTATAGACGTCGGAACCAGTTTGTTCATCCATGGCTTCCTAAGAAGTGAACCTGTCCTCGGTCGAAAGGGGAACACGCGCATAAACTACTATATTCGGCCAACAAATCTGTTTGTCTGCCAGCCAACAGATACAATTATCGAATTGAGTACACATTGGACGTGAATGTAACGGATGTGCATGCAATTACCAAATATTCTTGTATTGTGGCTTTGTTTACCTTCGCCGGAATCGAGAATTGAAAAATGGAATCGAATATCGTGGGTGATTGCTTTCTACAACAATTTGAACACATTGGGCATTGAATAGTCGACACTTTAGGATGCAGTATGAGGTATGCCAGGATATGAGGCGCAGCTGTTCAAGGCGATGAAACATTTATAGTATTCCATTGCATTGAATCGTACCTTAACTGTATGCGATCATTTGAAAATTTAGTGTGATATTGATAATAAAAACCTATTTGTCAAAGTTACATAATATAGTTATAAAATGCCGAAGTGATCTATATCAAATATCAATATATATTTAATCCATATATTTTGCCACATTCATCCACTGTTCCATCTGCCATGTTCAAATCCCTTCCGCGCTCAGATTGTTTTAATTTCTTTGTCCGAAAATCATCTTGTTGGGTGTTGTGTAAAATACAGTTTCAGTCTTTCCTTCTGCAGCGAGAGGACCAACGCTGCAGAAGGAAAGACTAGAACTGGGTATTACACGGCTTTCAGATGGCCTTGAATGAAAATGATGGTGTCGACTTGCCGACCGCTTGCCTGTTGGCGCAATGTGTCGGTATCCCTGATCAGCACCTGATCCATCTGTTCGACAACATTGAACACGGAGGAATAATCACATCGCAATCATGTGGAAATTAGGCGAAACGGACATACCGATCGAAGTATTGTGTGGAGACCCCAACAAATGTGGCATTTTCTGGAAAGTTGTAGCGTGTGCAATTTTATATAGGACTCTAGGGGCAGAAAATCAGTTAGCGTGGAAATGTCATTTCTCAAAAACGGAATCGAGAGAAATATCAACGCTCGCGGCTCGCCTATGGTTTTTCTACGAAATTTATATTTTTATTTTGTTGGTTTAAAGTAGAAAAATACAGGGCAAGCCCCAATTACATTCTTTACTTATAATTTAAGGATGCATTATTTAAAACAAGTAAAGGTTTAATCGCTCATGTGAGTAATAAGGAAGAGGAAAAGGAATGCACAAGAGTATCCTCAAGCTAGTTTCCATTGCTTTTCAATTGGATTCACATACAAAATGATGGGATTGGTTGTCATCACTTTGGATTCCGATTTTTCTCAGTTATTTCGTAGGAAAATAGATATAAGAAATACATGTCCGCCAATTGCCAGTCATGGAACACGAAAACATTTTCAGCTGGGATCGCAAGCTCAACTCGGCCGCGACCACATTGATAAAATCACGAGATGTGCAATCAAACATTCGATGTACATTCTCAGTTTCGATTGCTGCTGGCCGAAGATGGTAGCGGAACAGGCGCCGGTTTGACTCCCGCCACCGCGTCAAAACTAATACCAATGATGGCAACAAGATCGGCCAGCATGTGCTTGCGACCTATTTTCTCGAGGGCGGCCAAATGCGCGAAGCCGGGCGCCTTTATTTTGCAACGGTATGGTTTGCTTGAGCCATCCGATACGAGGTAAACGCCGAATTCACCTTCCGGTGCTTCGATCGCCGTAAACGTCGAGCCGGGTGGCACTCGATAACCTTGAATTTGAAATGGTAAATTAATGGTTCCATGGAGTTTTTCATTTCGGCACGCGATGGTGGGCTGATTTTGCGATTGACTATTTTTATCCCCCGAGCGAAATAAAAATCGATAATGTCACGTTCAGCGCCGGAGTGTTTCCGGAGAACGTAAAAAGCTGTTCGAATTTTATGAATGTGTAAAATTCAAACAGTTTTTCACATTCTTCGAGCAGCCAGAAGAACGGTGTCATGGCACCAATATCCAATTCGTGCGTGACAACAACGATGATATGGTTTAGGATGCGTGTGATTTCGGCGAATAGCACACGGATGTACTTGGCCCGAAGCGGAATATCGATATTCAACCGTTTTTCACAGCTAACGAATGAGATTGTTCATTTAACATAATCGACACGTGGTCCAAGCAGAAACGAAACCGGACGACACGTTTCAATCAAAATTGGTTGTTTTCGCGAAGAATATAAAAGGAAGCGTATAAAAGGCGCACGTATATAAATAGCCCAGCAACGAAATAGAAGCCTTTGAATAAGTTTACAAGCAGAAATACTATACATAGTCGTTTAATATATGTAGAAAAGTCACATCGGATCTTCATTGCTTTGACGAAGTCTTTTCCGCTCGGTATTCTTCACTATTTTCACCGGCTCTTTCCAACGTACTTTCACCGTCCAGATTTATCGCTGGAGCTGAACAGAACAGTAATCAATCAATTTCTCCGTGCCGCGATGCAACAGCCCGATATGTGGATCCGCACGAATGACCGTTTCACCCTCCAGCTCCAAAATTAAACGCAAAACACCGTGAGCGGCTGGATGCACTGGCCCGAAATTCAAAACCATATTCCGAACTTGTTTCCCTGACGGCAGGCGCGGATTCAAGTAATGGAGAGTGGAGACGACCGTAAGTCTCAAACCAAATTCGAGCACATTTGTGAATAAGATACACACATTTGCTTCTACATCTATGAGAACAAGGATACAAGGCATTTGCCAATTGCCATTTGCGGTGCTAAGAGGAATATTGAATGCCGCTCCTAGTGATTGTCGCATGGAGAGTGGAGGCGCACGAAAAGATGTAAGTAGATTTTCTCGAATATTGCCGCGAATATTCGTGAATATTCGTGAATCCTTGTTCTCATAGATACTGGAAAATACATAGGAGAGTAAATTATGTGTGTCTTATGCACGAATATGCCAAAAATTCAGTCTGAGACTTACGGCCGTCTCCACTCTCCATTACTTGAATCCGCGCCTGCCTGACGGTCGAAAAGATACGTCATCTTCTGCTCGTCAAACGCATTAATCAGTTCAATCTTGCTGGTCTGTGATCGATTGATGACCTCGACGCGTTTATTTACCCGTGCAAACTGGTTCACGCCATTTGATTTCATCGGATACACGACCGTTCCGTTGAATTGTTCCAAAAATGCGCAGTCCGAGAAAGTCCGAGTACGATAGATTCTGGTAATTTCGAATGGTTTCCAGTTTTCTGATGTGGTGTGATCCAAACCACTAAATTTTTGCGATTCGAGCTCACTTCTTTGCCCCATGGAGATGAGTGGCACTCCGGCGTTATCCATTCACAGCTATAGCTCTTCAGGCTGAAGAGTTGCACTTGCAAGGGAAGTTTAAAATCTCACTACATAATTTGATTCCATATGCTTGTTCCCATGTGCGGAATTATGCGGAGTCCAATAGTATTGCCATACGACAGTATGCTGCGTTTCAGAATGAAAATGTCAATTAAATGCGTTAAATATTGTTGACAATTTATTGTGACTCAGATTATTTTCTGCCTAGTTTTTGGATGTCTCATGATCCGTCGGTGTCGCAATTCGGTCGAAATTCTCGCTGAATCCCCCATTCATATCGACCTTAACGATCACAATAGTAATCCCGCTAAAGAGATCTATGAGATATAATAACGATGTGTGCCAATCGCCAGTCATGGAACACGAACAAATTATTCAGTCGGGATCGCATTATTTGTATTCCTTTGGCCAGCCGGTTGTTATTCCAAGCGCTGTAACTGCGACTGTTGGTGCATCGCAAGAATCGCTTCGAATCTGGAAAAGTTGAGAAACTTGAATGATGTCACACTTAATCAGTCGGATTTCGTTTGTTCATTTGACGCGACCCCCTTCAATCAGCATTATAGCTTCTGAGCAAACCGCTCAGACTTTGGCCCATTTTCCGCGTGTTCGAATGAATTTCTCCACTCATGACCAAACTTATAGTGCTGATTTGATTTTTCCTGGACCTTGCAAACCTATTCCCGAAGCATCGCTTAAATTTCCAGGTCCATTGGCCAATGATTCGCACACTCATGAGAATTTCGGATTCGAGTAACACTAAATGTGTCAAAATGACCAACATATGTTGAAGTTGATGTGACATACATTTTGTGTTGGTCGATTTCAATATTTTCATGAGTGCAGGACGAGAATGTTTACATAGTTTTCTATGGTGTTAACAACTCGTTGCCAAACTGCTGATCGGTGTTCATGGCATTTTTTAGCAATATCGAGGTATGTCCGGTCATTCCGTCATACGGGTGACAAGGGAGACGATTTTATTTCGTCAATTATTTCGTAGGAAAAGCCGACAAAATATCTTTCGACGACGGAACACAATACTGTTTCAAATGCATTGCGATAAATCAATTGACGCGCGAATAATTTACGACGCTCGGAGCGATGATCAACGGCGTTCGGGTCGATTCGAACGAAAGATCAGCACAACACACTAGCACTCTTTTCGGTTTTCGGCAACAAAATTTCCATTTCCTTTTTCTACTTACGCTGATTGCGACTTCATCGTCGACAGGGATGAGTGCGCAGGCCGATCCAGCTTTTGTCGTCATTTTTGTTGATGAATTTTATCTACTTTTTATTGGAGAAAAGTGCAAGTTGACGATTGTGATCCTTAGCTTTGAGGACACCGTTCGTGGTATAGCGGAATGAAGTTAGCTATGCCCCAGACCAACCAAATCGTCGAATTGCCACCTCTCATTCTCGTATCGGTCTCAGCGCGAAATGTCAAGAGTGCGTTCAGTGCGCACCGGCACGAAGTAATCTTGGCGACAAATCGATGCGAAAATGACTCGTTTGCACCGAAAATACCTACTGATTTCAATGGAACTGCAGAATAATGATTTTGAATAGTTTTGCCAGCGAAATGGTGTCGCGAATACTGCAGAATTCGCTCTCAAATTGTCGCACAAAGCGAACGCTCTCATACGTTCGGTGTAAATGGTTGTCAGATTACCGCAATCCGGTCTAAAATGGCCGACATGGTGTGCGACTGTCATAGTTCCATTTTCGTCGAAATGTTTTCATTCGCCCAGCTCATTAATGTTATGGCGTCTTCATGAGTTCTCGCACACATATTTTCCATTCTCTCCATCATAATCGACTGTGATTCCCTGGTGAGAAGTCATTTCACTGTCTCTTCAAATTAGTTCTTGTGTTGCTCCTTGATTATTCAGTGCGTGGAAATCGTTCGAGTTTGTGTTCGAGATTGAAATACCAAATTATCCATTCCGAGCGGGCGGCCATCGACCAAAATGAGTTTTTCCAGCGACGAGGTGAACTTTCTTGTTTACCGCTATCTGCAGGAATCAGGTTTGTGTTGCATCCATTGATGACGTTCGTTCTGGGCCATCGCAAAAGTGGGCGTCAAAATTGTTAATTTCTTTTTTTCGCATCGGTGAATAGGTTTCCATCATTCGGCGTACACTTTTGGAATCGAATCGCATATCTCACAGAGTAACATCAATGGAGCGCTCGTGCCACCCGCCGCTCTGTTGACTATTTTACAAAAGGGACTGCAGTACACAGAAGCCGAAATTAGCATCGGCGAAGATGGTAAATTTTGCTCTGTGACAACAATCTCACTCGAATGAGTTAATTAGAATGTTTTTCATTTTAGGTACAATCAATCGATTGTCGGAGGGATTGAGTTTGATTGACGC
>JANTFB010131081.1:0-11114 GCA_026546635.1 Porricondyla nigripennis | reverse complement strand
ACTGCGGCACACGCCGCTGGCGATACATCAAACACATTCAGTTTGTGTCCCTGCGAGAGAAAATTCGAGCATTCGTTCAGTGCCTGATTTTGACATCTTCAAAGATTGTTTGTTTGTTTGTGAATCAAAAAATGAAATCGACACCACTCGACTCGATTGCAGCACTCGACTCAGTCGGTGTCACTTGATAAGAGATACGACCACACAGTTATTCGTTGCATGGAAACGTACAATTGCTCAGCACATTTATCCGTTATCATCCAACTTTCAATGCGATGGGAGTGCGACCAATCAGAATTTGTCGCGGAAGAGGTCAAACCGTTTAATTCGCTGGACACACGTGTTGCCGACTACACAATGATGTGACGCGTTCTAGCGAAAGCGAAAAACAACGCAAAATTTCATTCGACTTCACATCGTCGCGTCAATCTATTTATAATTCGATGCGAATAAATTTTCATTCCGTAGTAGGCACCAGCCCCCTTTTGTGTGTCGTTGGCTGAGCACACGCATGTCATACGATCGTGAAAAAACAAAAACAAAATAGATTTGTTTGCGATCAAATTGAAGATAAAATGTTTCGTTTGAAGATAATCAAATCGAACAAACAATGACGTATGTTGTTTTCGTGCGGACGGGATAAAAAAATGATTATTCATTCTGTGAATGGCGAGCGACTACAGTGAGGCGAGCCTTGCATTTAATCACTTCTTACACAGTGAAAGATCCGTGGAACTAGTTTTTTCTTGCTCGAACGACAATTTCAATGCCACATCTTCTCAACGAAAGGATTTGCCTCCGCTGTATGCGCTGAGCAACGAGTGTTCACCAAGAGAAAATCGATTTGTGTCGAACGAACCTTTTTCATGAGATTCCTCGCCATGTGGCCGCCCATATTTCCAAGACCAATGAATCCTATATTGGCTGCGTTCGACGCAGCTGAACTTGACATATTTTTCAATAATACTGCACTGATTGCCGATTTGCAAGTGGCAGAGCAAATAGAGCGCTGCAACATCGGCATTGACACCCATTTTAGAGCCATTTTTTTTCGTTTTTTTTTCGCTCGAAATATTTAAACGCTTTAATGAATATCGAAGGAGGAACGGCGACGGTGAGGAGTTCACAATCACGTTATCACGGGCAATTGGAGAATGAAAATCCACTTCTTATTTTGATTATTTTTATTTTCCAAGTTGATCTCGGCACAGTGAACAGCCGTCGTGTGACTAGAGCGAATGCTGATAACAGACTGAATTCTAAAACAACTAAGTCATGACTTATATTAAATTAGAGCTTCTGGTCTGCGTCGACCACACCGCTGTAGGAATGAACGGCGACGTAGTAAGTGTACGCAACAGCGAGAAATGTGCGCGCGCTTGTGTTGTAACCCACAGAGCGCGCGTGTATTTTCCCCCTGTGTCGGCATGCCAGCGAGCGAAAGTAAGTCCGATCGAAATGCACACAACGACGACGAAACACCGACCATTCCATTGGTAGTATTTCGGGGCTCACAATTGCTCGAGAAGGAATAAACGCACTGCGTTCTAGTTGATTTCGATTCGTTTCGATTCGAATTGACGAACTGTACGATCAAAGCGAGAATTCTATATTGAACGTTAACTGCTCGGCCCTACGGATAATGCGTTCATTAACGTTTCGAAAATTGAGAGAGCATACATTTTGCAGAGTGCTGGTTCTCAGCCTGAGAGATTCGAACACCGTGATGTCTTGTTGGGCAGAGACCGTAACTCTGTACGGTTACGCGTGCGAGAATTTATGCATTGCTTTGGCACGAAGCTTCCTTCATAGGTCGACTTTGAACTTGCATCGCGGAGTCGGCCAATATGGCTCAACTGCGCTCATCGCTCCAGGCTACATGTTGCATGCACCGTACACCACACGAACAAAGTAATGATGTGAATACGTCGAAATTGTGAGAAGTCAATGATTCCTTTATCGCGACGAAAGTACTAGGGTATGACACATTGGCAGAATGCCAGAATCGCTTCAGCTCGTGGCTGGAATGGCCTTGACGCAAAAACTTGTTATTTTTTAGTGAAGACTGCGAATGTCATTATGTTGGTCGTTAGTGCATCTGCATTCTGTAATTTGCTTCTAAATTGCAGACCATTCGGAATCAGGTTTTGCTCAACATAAACACAGAGTATCATCTCTGTGAAGATATCGTTGTTTCATCACGTTTCATGTGGGCTTATTCTCACATTACATACTCAATACTCTAATGCAGTGCCAGAGATCTCGAAGCGCCGAAACACAAACTGGAAACGCATTCGCAATGATTGGAATGCGCTGAAGTTCATTAATGTTTTGCGAGCACAAAGCTTGCCGACGGCGACGTATGCCGGCGCACAGCTGAATGACAACAAAGACTCACTTTTTCAGTTCATTTGCCTTTATTCTAAACTCATAATTCTGATCACATTTTAACGAGAAGAAATAATGTAACGAAATATGTTTTTATTCGATGATATATCTTTTGTGAGTCAGATATCTGATTTCTGGCTCATTGATGATTTCATTCACTACACGGTCCAACAAAATTTTGGCTGTTGAAATACTAGACTAAGAGAATATGCGGTATCGAGAGACCTTACCCTGAAAAGTTATTCGCGCGGTACGAGAATTTTTAGTTTGCTCAAAAAATGGAGAAATCATTTTTTGAAATTTCACGTCTTCATACAAATTTCAATTTTAAAAATGTATGGGTTTTTTTTTATTCAAATGAACCCGGAAAACGTCTATTTCCATGTAATTCCGGCCAAAATGAACGAATTTGGCATCCATTCTGCGCTTAACACGTTGGCTACCATGTCAGACATATGTCTGACGAGACAGTTTTAGATACCTCCAGAAAAATAGACCGAGAGGCGTCAGCTTGGGCTTGTTGGAAAGGCAAATGGACAAGCTATCCATTGTTGTTATGCGTTAGTATTTTTTGCCCTAGAAATAGTGTTGCCGTAGCAATAAACAATTGGTCAAATTTATCACGATGGCAATACTATTGACGAGGAGATAAGTGTTGTCGCAATGACAGAAATGGTTAGCTGGATCCTTCACCTTTCCAACAAGCCCAGGCTGACGCCCCTCGGTCTTTTTTCCTGGAAATGACAGCAATTTTTCTGGAGGTCTCTAAAACTGTCTCGTCAGACATATGTATGTCTGTCATGGTAGCCAACGTGTTAAGCGCAAAATGGATGCCAAATTCGTTCATTTCGGACGAAATTACATATAGAAAGGCGTTTTCCGGGTTCCTTTAAAAAATACAAAATAAAAAAAATCCCATACGTTTTTAAAATTGAAAGTTGCATGGAGACGTCAAGAAAGAAAACTGAAAATTCTCGTAGCGCGCGAATAACTTTTCAGGGTTAGGTCTATCGATCCCGCATAGTGTCCCGGACTAGTATTTTTTCGTGTTTACCGTGCTATGGGTATGGTGAGGAGCTTATTTATTCTGGTGCTCAAGCTGCTGATCCATTCAGTGAACAAAGCATAAGTCTCGCTCGATGTTCCGGAATGTTACCTCGACTGATTCTTCGAATGTGCACTCGGCTCCTAAGCGGATCTTACCGAAATAGGATTTCGAGACGTTCTTTGAATGAAACCGTTGCGTACCAATCCTCAAAGTACTTCACTGTTCTGTAGATCTTATACGGCGGTTGCGCGAACGATCCAATCTGTAAATCATAGTCATGTTTTATGAGTTGATTGCAAGCACAGTGTGTGGTATCAATGATCATCGATCCAATTTGAAATTGGGAAAAATACAATCATGTATACGGAAATGACCATGGGAAGCATTAAAAAAAATGATTATCCGAGGGTTTTTCCCAAATGTAAATTGTCACGAAGTTTAAACGAACTGAGGTGAATAGAAATACCAAATACCTTTATCCACGTATTCAAGATGGGGCTATATCTATGGACAGAATCGTTGTTGATGAAAAAATAAGGATATTTCTCCGATTTCGCCAACACAACGGAACGGACTGTTCCGTTTACGAAAGTTTTTTGAGACCATTTTGAATGAGATTGTCCTTCGGCATTTAGATCATAGCAGTAAACCTCATTTGAACAATTTCCATCGTCATCGAAACCTCCGGCAACATAGAGTTTTTCTTCAAAATCGACTGCGACGCAATTCCGTAATTTGCGTGGTAATTTGTGTATCGGAAAGCTTCTGCCACATCTTGTTTCGTATCTTTAGAATCAAATATTGATAACAAATATTAAATGTCATTTTTCTGAGTTCTCCATTGGAGTGGATTCCATCGAATAATGGATAATAACATTCCAATAGCTACATTTAAAAGTACCTTTCACATTTATTTGTACACTTAGGGCCGTCGTATCCACCAAATGTATAAATGTATTCTCCGGAAACAACTGGCTGGATTTGCGCGCGTGCATAGAAACGACGACTAGTTGTACGCGTCCCAGTGAATAATTCATACGATTCGATCTTGATTTGCAGTAGAAAAAGTTACGGTTAATTCTGATCACTTGCTTCAAAGTCAGAGTAGATATGTTAAAACTTACTTCAGTGGATGGAATGCCAGATTTCCGCTCCCAACCATTCATGAAATACAATTTTCCGGCATGAAAAGCGCAACCGTAACTACTGCGCTTAACATCATAACCAAGAGTACTGAATTCTTTCCAGTGAGAAGTGAATTTATAAATTTTGATAGCCCCCTCAACATCAGTGTCAGCATAATAAAGTTTCTTGGACGTCGACATTGGGACCCGATACAAGCCATTCGGTGTTGAAGCCTTCACTCGGTTCATTCAAAAGTTCAGGACATCCATATTTGATGCAGAATGGTTCTACCAATGAGAGCAAGAGCTGGAAATTTAAACGAACCATATGAATATGATAAATGTAATCGAAGGGTTTCGATCGAGCACTAATCGACGTCACCTCTCCGGGCATGTGATCCATTCGAATCGCTTTCAGCAGGTTTGGTGCGTATTTCGCTCTTCTGGCTTCGTTTGCCTGAACCCATTGCATCAAACAATTGAAAACAAAAGACTCGGGAGCTTGATTTTGATGCCAGGTGAGTATGTCGTTCAGAATATTGAAATCGACGTGCAATATATCGTCCATCGGAATGTCCTCGAAATGTGCACATACCATTTCCAATGCATTTGATCTCAATTGGCCGAAACTATACACAACCGCAATCGTAAGATATTTCAGACAATTTCACTGGGACAAATTTTGATCCAAATACTGATTGCATTTTTCTTCTAGCGAAACAATTTCATAGCCTGATGCTGCGGCCAACACGCTGTCAATATTGTTTTTCGTGATTACGATTGGCTCGGAATAGAAATAATAAATGATTGTTCTCAGCGTCGGCCCATCAACATTCTCAAGAGTAATCTCTGTTTCGGTGCTCTCCCGAAAATTTGGTCCCAGCAACGCTTCAAAGAATGGACTCTTCTGGGAAACTATTTTCCGGATGATGGGAACCCTGGAATTCGAACTTTTTTGGACCAATCAGGAATGAAATCGAATTTTCGAACACTTTCTTTTGGTCATCCTTGCCGGCGATGAGTATTGTATCGGCCAAGCTGGCGAAATTATTCAACAATACGTCGATATGTCCAAATGGCATTGTTTAATTGGAAATCTGAGCACGTGAGAAAATATAGGTATTACCGTACCGAGTGCCCACAACCTACCTACCAGGTAGTAGATCTTTTCAGGAATGGTTGCCAAAATATGTTTTATTCGCTCAATGAGGGTGGAGATCAATCCAAATATGAGCCAAAAATTGACGATATGGCGTCCGGACGACCATCAGAGCAAGACTAAAATGAATGTGGATCAAGCAGTTCTCGTGTAGCTAGCTCTCGTGTTCTTCCGACGATAATATAAATATTTAGAAAAGAAGAAGTTGTTCGCGAACGGAAAACATCTCCACGCTTTACCGAACACATTTTTTATCTGTCGAACGTTCGAGTATCACAATCGTATTTGTCAAACTCATAAGAGGATTGTTACATTCTCCATGCATGACATCATCAGCATACCCTACACTTATTTGGCTCCGAATGCTTCAAATTTGTCCTCGCTCGGGCTTGTATGGTAGCATATCGCATATGAGCTATGACTGGTGTTTGAGAAAATATTCTCCCGACTCGTGAATATTATTTCTTCCGATTTGGTGATTGTAGCCGTTCGCTTCGCTTTATCGTTCATTTTCTCAATTTTCGGTACTTTTGATGCTCGTGAGATCAGAGTATAGGAGCAGTTTTATTACGAACTGTTACGTTGTTATAATCATTCAAGCTAGGAGCCCCCATATGGTGATGTTCGTAATAAAACCGCCTGCTATATGTTTGTCCTCCCTTGCGCCAGCAGCATTTCGCTGGTATTTGGAAAATATGAATTTGATTGGTGGGTCTTCTCCTGCCCGGTTCAGTTGAGTGCATCTCATTTCAGTGGTCTATGTTCTCAACCAGAGAAATCCAAGTAAATTGAATAGAATTATCATACGGCAAGGTGTCGCTATCCACACAGCGTGTGACTTTTTTTTGTCATTCGTTATTAATCCTAATATTTACATGTAAGGAGAAGAATATATATGAATGTTATAGTTAGTTCCTCGGCTAATCCATGCGTTCGCGGGACACAGCCAGGGGTCATTCGTCTGCGGTCTATTTGCAAGAGTGTAGATGGGTGCTATCCCCACGGTATATTATCGTTATTACTTTCACAATACATTTATTTCGATACAGCAGACGTTACTATGTGTATGTAAGTATGTACTTATGTACTATGCACTTGGACTTAGTGAAGTGAAATATTCTCATTTATATGGATAATACGAGTGTCAATTAATTGATCTATTTGTTCATTATCTGTGGCCGTTCGGTTTCTCGTTTGTTGTCCGTTCAGTCTTGATCTTGACTATTTGGTCTATTTAGGTTTCGTACATTTGGCCGTCTATTTTGGCAGACCACGTTTATCAGATTTTTGTTTTTCCATTTTACTGGCAGTTCGGAATCAGGCTAGGCTGTCCCTGGTCCCCCTTGTGAGTCCCTTGGCAGTTCGGTTTCGTATGTCCGTTTTGCCGATGGTGCGATTATATGAGTATTTGGGAAGTAAAAATTCTCCATTCATTGCATCATCGGCATAGGACATACGAAGAAGAAAAATTATATAAAATAAAGTCAATTCCAATTTTCCCTATACAATATTTGATGCTAAATGAACTGTAGATTCGATTGTTAATGCTCAGATGTAAATTCGTTCTTGGCGGACCTCGGAAAGGTTGTTTTGATTTCAGTACGCAAAACACAAGCAAACTACACTGCTGGGAACAATTTGCCCTGAGCCCACGAAAACGCACTTTTCTCCGAATATTATTTCACCGAATTCCCAACCATTCTGACTCGGATGCAACGCATGCATTTTTCCAGAATATTCGGTAGGCCAATAAATAATTTCCTCGAGCGATCCAATCTGGAATTAGTAAATGAAGAAAATATCAATGAATGAGCAGTAATCAGCAGAGCTGACTGTTACCTCTGCCCATACATTCGTGATGGGATCGTATGTTCGAATGACTTTATTATTTATGATCACATAAAGTGTCTGTCCCAATTTAGCAAGCAATAAGCTCGTGACGAGTCCATTGATGTATGTTAAACTTTTCCATGTTTGATTACTGGGATCAAAGCGGTAAATTTTTTTTGAATATGATAAGTCGGATGTAACTCCACCAGCGACGAAGATGATTCCATTTATTTCAATAGCAGAATAATTGAACAGTTCACATGGCATTTGAGTTACAGGTTCCCAAGAATTGGCCGTGATGTTGAATCTGCAAAAAATGAATGAATAGAATCGATTACGAGACGTTCACTTTTCCTTTCCCTAACATAGATCGTGGGATCATCGCTGGGATTTTAAGCTGTCGCAAACGTAGTAGATAGTACCTTTCACATTCTCGGAGACATTCGCGTGCACTTCTGCCCCCGAAGACATAGATGTGGTCGCCAGAAACGACCGGTTGGAAATGCGATCGCTTGGTCCGCATTTTTGGCAAGGTCTTCCTATTCCAGGTATCCATTTCATACCACTCAACCTTTAGTAAATAAATATATTTTTCTTGTTATCCGAATCATTCAGGTGATTGGGGTAAACTGGAATACTCACTTCATTGAAAACTATAACGCGATTGCCGCTATCCAAACCGCCCATGAAATATAGTTTTTTGTCGTTCATAACCAAACCGACGCCTGTGCTGTTCGGAACACAATTTGAAACGATTTTATATGCCGGAACATTTTTTCTTTGGATTCCAACACTGGCGACGTTTGCGACGTATTTATGAATGAACATTTCCGAAGCAGAAACTCCGAAATAGTAAAGATTCTCGTTCAGCGATTCCGGACAACGCATCAAGCGACTTGGTGTTGATGCCAACATTCGTTTTTCATACTCACCGAGCAAATGTTCAACGCATCCATGTCGCCGGTAGAACGGTTCTATGGTCGAGCGTAAAAACTGAAACAATATGCGCTTAGCGTTAGACCAATTGAATGCGAATTTATCGAATTACCTACCTCTCCAGGTATAAGTTCCAAATGAATGTGCTTTGATAAATATGGGACGTATTTCGACCTGTTCTTCTCATCCTTTCGAACCCATTCTACCAAACAATTGAAAACTTCGGTCTCTGGACGGGTTAATTTTTCGCTTTTCAGCATTTCACTGAGAGAATCCGCTTCTATCTGCAGATCATCCGTCGGTATCGATGTATTCATTTCGAATTGTTTGCACACTTCAGCGAGAGCACTTGTTCTCAGTTCACTTAAGCTGTACTTGTCAGCGAGGACCAATGAATGATAACAGTTTTCTTCCGTCACGTTTTCTTGCAAATACTTTCCACATTTTTCCTCAAGCGATAAAAGTTCCATGCTGGATGCGGCATGTAGTATACTCTCAACATTGTTTGCATTGAGTTCCACGAGTCCAGCGTAAATGAAACAAACGACACTGCGCAGTGTTGGGCCATCGATCCCCTTAAGTTCAATTTCTTTTTCAGTTCCTTCACGAAAATCTCCGCCAAGCAGCACTTTGAAGTATTTGCTTGATGCAGCGATAATTCTTCGAATGACAGGTAACCTAGAACACAAATGAATGCCAGATAAAATGTGTGCGGAACTGATGAATTTATTTGGCGCACTGATTGGAGCGAATTTTTTTTCGCACAAGAAAAAACATTCTTTTGCATCTGTGAGTGCGTACGGCGGCGAGGGGGGGGGGGAATAAGAAAACAAGGCAAAACACAACACCAAGGAAGTGACAAAGTTGGAGATGTTGGTATTGGCCAGGAGCCGTAACGGTGGGGCTTTAAACAGATCCCGGCAAATGCACTTCTGGAAGATGCCCAATTGGATCTCATCAACTCCGAATGATTTCATTGGTCACTTAATCGCACAATTCTTGTGCCACTCGACGGCCTTGCACCATCCATCCGAATGAGAATGGCCAATAAACGAAAGAAATCGATTGAAAAATGTATGTTCCTTTCCTTTGTGTTGGGCTGTGAACTGTGATGCATGCTGTTTCAATCGCAATGGCAAAAATCGCCGTGATTTTGTATGATTCTGTACGCTTGGTGCACATATATACGCGATCAGAAATGTGAGAACGTCATTTCAGTTTGCGACTGAGCCGCGATCTAAGACAAACACAAATTTCTCACTTTGAACGTGTGTTGTTTACGATCATCATGTCATTCATAAAGTCCATCTTGCATCGGAATTGAATGTGCATCATACACTGGCCGTTCTCCTCGCAGAACACCCAAAAAATGCGAAAAACTCAAATTTTTCTGGTGTGTTGTGTCCATACGCATATGAATCATTTCAATTCAGCATAATTTTCATGTGCCATGGAGTCGTCCGTACGATGCCATTCAGCGTTAAGCGCGTGTACTTGTATTTGTATTCCATCCACAATCACAATATTACTTTTTTTTTCGAGCCGAGAATTCGTACGGAAGGGCATGCGTCCTGTTGTGTCTTCAATAATATGACTGTGCGTCTGGTGCGTGCTATCTTAATGTTAAATGGTTGGCGCTATATAGATGGCGTGACGTGCTATCCCTATCCATTTACATGGTTGTGTCACCCCCTTGGAACACAACATTGTGTTCAGTATGTTTTGTTCTTTTCGCCCGTGTATGCCGACCAATGTTACTCTCACTCTTGACGCCGCACGTACTCGGCGCAAAGCGTCCATTCTTGTTAGAGATACAACGGTATGGCATCTTCTCGAAACAAAGCTTTGTCCGGAGACGAACATTCGTTTCAGCTGATGTATAGTTACAGCGATGCAGGATAATTTAATGGAAGTGTTGCGCGTTGGGAATGGTGAAACAAGAGTATCTCCCGTATCTAGACCACTGTCTTCAGCAGCCTTACTTTTTCTTATCGATGCCGGAGACGAGTAAAAAGTCACTCAAGCTGGCCAAATTACGCATCAACTTTTCGGGACTTTCTCTCTCAGTTGCCATTTTCCGTCGAATATTATTTCGGTTTGTTCGACGAAAAAAAAATTGATTCACAAAAATCTTTAGTTCCAAAGAATCTTCCTTGAATCTTTTTCAGTAATATCGATTTTCGAACTCAAACAATTCCCTAACAGTTCGCGGGTTTGTGTATTTTTTTTCCTTCGTGCACCATTGCCGTTCGAATCAATACTGGCATATTGGCGAAAACTACTTGCCAATGCCAACGATGATTCTATCGTAGAATTTTGCCAAGAGAAGCGCAGCGACTACTCACGCGTACAATGAGATTTTACACGGCCATCAGCGCGGAGATGCATTTGCTTGGCATCTGTGTACAAAAACTCTCCCCCTCTAAAAGTGCAATCACCTAGTACATTCATAAATTCTGTCACACAACTATACGCATTCACTGGAAGTGAACCATTGAGCGCATCCAATCCATTCTGACGGCTATTCGACAATTGACATGCACGTGCACACATATTTATGGTTTTTTGCCGCGCGAAAATTCTTCGGCGTCAGATGCTTCTAATCATTGGAGTAGGTGATGTTGGAAAA
>JANTFB010130970.1:0-11114 GCA_026546635.1 Porricondyla nigripennis | reverse complement strand
TCCATTCAGTACAAATTTGATTGCTTCATGTCATTTCATTTTCTATCATTTGTTCTATTATGACAAAATGGACACTAGAGTGTTGGGCGATACATGCCTCTCATCCGAACATAGTAATTGGCATTGTGGATAATAGAGCCCAAAGTGATCGTCCACCCTTACGAACCCCAAATACGTCATCCTCTTCTTATCTTTTTATTTCCCACCTAATTTATTCAAATTGAATGTAATCAACATATTCCCGAATTTTCGTGAACTGAAGGGAAAAGTATGTTTTTTTTATCAGAAGCAGACATTTGTTCGATACTCAAGACAACGAAATATTTGAAATCCATCCGAAAATTTATGCAATTGATTTCTTTTCGAAAATACAGTGAGACTGACCAATACAAAAACTCCAACAACAAATTCAGCGGATGGTCGCATTCATTGATATGATCGCTTCAATTCCCAACAAATCTAAATTAAGTCGAAAAAAACGAAAACTTGTCGTTGGTTCGTCTCATCACAGAAATTGATTGTCAATGTATTCCTAAAAAAAATTCTAAAGAAACACTATTCATTTGATTGCGCTTGGAGCTATTGGTCACTCGCATTTATTTAGAAATGGTTGGAAAATGTCTGCTTACTACAATTAATAGCGTAAAAATCACACATATTTCAAGTAAAAATAGTTTGTGTTTTGGACCAACGTATTCATTCTCCTTTTCCGAAAAAAAAATCAATATAGACACAATTTCGGCAAGAATTACTATTTTTTGTTTCAAAATGTTCCGATCGCTAAGCCACTTACAATCTCATTTATCGGCCGTTTTCGCAATTGATACGCATACAGGGACACTTGAAACCAACGAAAAGGAAGAGGAAGGAGGAGGAGGTGGAGAAGATTAAAAAAAGGGAAACCAAATTCTGCCTGTTCTTTTACTGTACATTTTTCGGTTTTTATTCGAAAACAATTTTCTAAATTGATGATGGATAGAAGAAAGCAAATCTTCATTTTGTTCTTACCGTTCATTGAAGTAATAATCATTTCTTTTTTCTATTTTTTTTGTCCTCGACTGTATTGAAAACGAAAATTGATACACACGAATCCTTGAAATCAAATTGACCGAACTATAAAAATTACAAAATCCTGTCACACAAACACGCCCATACAAACAAACATATATGAACATGAAAACATATTGCATATATGTATACCACTACCACTACTACTGTCCGGATAAATCGATTCAATGAACGATTTGATGAACGTATTCATATATTTAGTGGCATTCGCTGAGCCGTGAAGAACAAAGTAAATACTATGAAAAAGCTAGACAAGAACGTCAATTACACATGGAATTGTATCCGGGTTGGAGTGCACGCGACAACTATGGTTATGTTTCAAAGAAAAAGAAACGCAAAAAAGACCGATCGCCGGCAGATTCGGGAGGTATATACAAACACTACAAAAAAATAAAAATTAAAAATAAATTTAAAATTAAATTTAAAAGGAAAAAATCAAAATTACATCTCACACACACCCACACATTCACCCATACACTCACCAAAGAACACAAAAACACAAACACACACACACACACACACCGATTTTTTTAAGCACATACTAATTTCTCAACCTTTCACCAAAATTTTGTCAATAAATAATAATGATAATAATGATGATGATGATGATGGAATACACTTAATTACGATCTTACGTTTTTTTATATTGAAATTTCACGATATTTGAAAATTTGAAACATTCATTCGCCACCGGAAAATATAAAGAGCAAACAAAAATTGATGAGAATCACTATTACCTATCTAATCTATATCTTCATATACATTTCGTTTGTTTACCGATTTATTTGATAATTTATTATTTATTTTTTCTTTACAATGATATATACATACATCGATATATAAAATATATACATATAATTATATATATCTATGCAATGGAAAAATTTGAATCGAATCACTGAAAAATTAAAACCATTCTAATCTGATCGCTGACAATATTACCGCCGAATATTTTTAGAGGAAATAGAAGGAGAAAATTGGTTGAAATTAATAGTTCAGGTGTAGCCACGTAGCCAGGAATTTGATGTTTTCAAAATTTTCTTTTAATTTTTTTTTTCAATTTACACATTCACTATGTCAAAAGCACTATAAAATGCTATAGTGTCACCATAGTGTACAACGTATGCGTGCGTTTTACACATTGGATGCTGCCACATATTCTATGATGGAATTATGGTGACTTTATGGTATCTATGGTATTTTTGACGTAGAGAACCACGCGAACAAGGCACTTCACACTGTCAACTATTCAAACCATTCAGCTTATTAAGATAAGCTGACAATATCGACAACATTCAATTCAACGTCATTTATTCAAATCGAACTCGAATGTTCAATCCAAGAGCAGAATGAGTGAAGTTTTGTTCATTTTTCGTACAATTTTATTTGCACACGACCTTACAATCGGCCCAAGTCATATCATAACTGCCACGAGAGCGCCGGTACTAATGAGACATTCACATGTACAATGCACAATGCACATGTAAATAAACACAGAATACTATGAGCCCATGCAAAATTGAGATGATGTTTTGATTAGGACAGAAGAAAATAATGAAAACTGCATTAGGATATTCCTTCATCGCAAAATTGCAATGGCAAGAAGGAAATGATATTTCTTTTTTGTCCGCCAACTGAGCACGCCAATGGGTTTGTTTTCGATTTCGACAATACATCGTTAAAAAATAATATTAATTATAATCAGTTTTTGCGCTGAAACGACCACATAACATACATTTACATACACATCAAATGAGCTTGGTTTAGCATTAGTTTGTCATCACTTTTCACATTTGATTTTTATGTTTGATATAAACGAAACGAAACGAATTGGGCCCGAACTCACAGATCAGTTTATCGTTTTCCATTTTCCGTTCTCTAAATGATTTGTTTCTCCATTTTAATTTTTCAAAGAGGCACATCTACTGTTTGATTGTCACTAAACTGGCATGTGTTTTAACTTTCGTTTCAATCTATTTCACTGAAATGGATCTCTTTCGAAAATATTGTTTGTATGTTTTTTCTTTACGACTTTTGTTTGACGTATGAAATATATTAACCCAAAATGGTGTACGTAAAACAATCTAAGCTAATCGATTCGTAATATATGTAATGACTGGATTTGGACTCGTGATAAGTCAATCTTCCGAATGGGAAGTGGCGAACGTTCAATTTCAGAGTACTTTTTAGAAATCAATTCTATGCCATGTATATGATTATGACGTCTTGTATGCGGATGGGCTGGGACACCGTTCAAAACGCATCAATACAATAGTAATAAATACACGAAATAGACAAATTATCCATACCCGCAATCTTCGGTGATCGTTCGAAGCCTTCGTCTTCTTTTAAAACATTAAACCACGCATATTTGTTCCATTCAGAAAGAGTGCCAGTATAGTATTGTTTATTGTATCTAATCGATTCATTTCATTCACCCAAAAGTCGTCCAACACCTTTCTTTCGGCACATTCAATTCCACGAACGGAGTCACATTTCGTTTTCTCATTGGCAAAAAAATCGATTTCTTGTAATTTCATTATTTCCGTCCAAATTCCATTGAATGCGTTTCACAAAAATATCAAAACTGGAAGATAATGACTTCTAACTACAAACTGACCCCTTCCCACACGGAAACATATTTTTTTTGCATTGATGCAAAGGCCACTACCGATAGCGAAACCAGCGCCCCACCTACCCTACACCTTCCCCCCCATAGACGCAAAATAGGAGAACAAAAAATTTATTCAAAAATAAAAAAATAAAAAAATCAAAATTTGAAATGAAAACAAAAATGGAATGCTATAAATCTAAAACACATCCTATTTTGATTGTTGCAATGTAATACAAATCCAAAACAAAAAGAGAGTATTAATGAAATTGCGCTTATTAGTGAAATATTTACTGCGACGAAAATTACCCAGCAAATTTATTTAGTCGACATTTTTGAAAATCAAAACAAAACCAAATCATTATATTGTGTACTATGTAAAACAGTGGCATGCATTGGGTCGAGAAGAACAGGCTAAATATTATGAGTTAGCAAGACGTGAGCGACAATTGCACATGCAGATGTATCCCGATTGGAGTTCACGGACGAATGCTTCACGCGGGAAAAAACGGAAACGAAAACAAGACACAAATGATGGAGGTAGATAACGAATTTCAAAACAAATATAAAATCAACCAACCAACCAACAAACCAACAAAAAAAAAACACCAAAAAATACACACACAACAAAAAATCAACCATACATTTTTCTCTCTCTCTCTCTCTCTGTCTCTATAAATATATCAATCAATTAAAACAAAATTATCAATTCACCAATTGATGAACAATTGAACATTCTTCAAAAAAAATAATTATGAAGTAACGAAATATACATATTATATACTACCGACGACGCACAAAATTTTAGAACAATCGCATGTGGAGAATTATTTTATTTTACTAATTGCATATGAATTGATGTGATAAACAATAAAATAAACTCCTGTAGGGCAATTCAATCAATAAATCTCGATCGGGAATCTTGAATAAATCGCATACGTTATTCATCATATAAATATACTATTCCATACATATATATACATTCTTCCAATATTCTGCATGAACGCGAAATGTAGACACTTTCAGTCGTATTTTCATTTTCATTTAAATCATTCTTGTTTTTCGTTACTTAAATGGTCATTTTGTCATTATTTGGTCGTGTTATATGTTCTTCCAGTGATTTCCATCCTTGAACTTTGTTTTTCGGAAAAATTGCATCATAATTCAATGAGCAACTTTTCCACTATGGAAATTTTAATGGATAATTTTCAAAATGGTTTTTCGCCTGAAGAAAAGTTCACTTTGTTGTTCTGCATATGCTTATCTTAGTCGTTATCCTCTCATTCAATCGACTCAATTCTGAAGTGAATTTATGCGAAGCAGAGAACAAGTGAATGATCGATTCAAGTTCACAGATCGATAAACTGTTGCATAGCCATGCCATGCCATATTATATCCAACAATCATGCATATTCGTTCCATTCAGAACCACAAATTTAGGCCCTCGCATCGCTCTTATTGTGCCAGCAATTTTCGATTTTTTTCTTACACTTTGCGTTTCTATCACATATATTGATTTCATTGATCTTTTTCCGTTCGAATCAAATCAAAATACGTACCGTATATGTATATTGTATATATATTTTGCAAGTTCAAATTGAAAACATTGTTCAAAATTGGTATGTATAAATGTGTATATTTAATTGCGTTTTATTTTGTTTCGGAAGCCAAAACTATGAACGAAAAAAAAATCAATCATCATAGACACGCATCATCAGATATTAAAATGGTTTTAATTTTGATTGTATTTATCATGTTATTATTATTATCATTATCGTTTTTTCTTTATTGACTCAAATTCAACTTTTTTTTGCTTTTTATTGCGAACGAAAAAAAAATATGATTAATTGATTAATTAATATTAAATGGAGAACGAATTCTTGGTTAGCATGTCATCTGCCAAATGAGCAAACAAAATTTGTAGTATCCACACCAAAACCGAAATTAACCACTGAAATTGAATTCTTTTGAAACACGAAAGCAAACAAATAGAAAAAAAGAAAATCTCAAAAACTAAAAATTACAATAACTAACCAAACGACTGCTACCAAGATGATTCGTTACATTCTTATGTTTTTACCTAGCTAAGTGTATATCATATATATATAAAGCATATTTTTATTCAAAACTTTTTTTGGTCGAATATGAGAATGGGCGTATGTGCGCAATTTTGAGCGCTTTGAATCACTCTCATCCACATCAATTCAGCTTAATAAAATCTTTCTTTTTTCTGCGCCCCATTTCTGTTTATGCCACTGTGATCATGAAATTCGGCCAATCCTCCCACATAGGTAATAATATGAAGAAGTGTAGAGCCAGATTCGGATTAGATCAGCAAAATCAATGGTGCAAACCGTGCAGGTGAGATTTTCATTCAACAATTATTTACCCCATCTAATCGAATACAATATAATTATGCAACACATACAACATGTATTATAATGCAACAGACGATATAGTTTACAATTAGTTTTAATAAGGAATGGCCAAGAGAGTCTGGTGGCCAATTAACCATGATATCTGCCAACTTTCTCCCATTCGGTCTCACATATTTGATGATTGAATTGCCAGCTATGCCACAGTACATCTCTCTCTAAATGTGTTCCTATTTTCTCTTCTCTATTTCCTTGTGCCCATTGAAAAATGGGCCTCATTAATCTCTGCTCCAAATGGAACGAAATCATTGAATCGCAATACAAACAAACGAAAAAACAAATATGACGGCACGCGCAACTAATGCATCGAATCGAATTTGAAAATGTATAGTCCGGGCCTCCCATCGCTCACATCATCCTCGGGTACATTAATTGGAGGTATCGGTGGCGGCGGTGGAGTCGGTGGGGTTGGCAGTATTGGTATCGGTGTTACCCTTATGCCTAATTCACAATCATCATTGGCATCAGCTAGTGGAACCCACTTACAAGTGACCGGTAATCAAGGAGTTGGACCACAGACATCGCCACAAGCGCCTACCTATGTTAATTTATAATAACCGACAACGTATCTCAACACATTTGTTATCGACTGAAGGCATCCAAGCATGAGGAGAGGGGAAAAAAGGAAAAAAATGGCACATCATATACAACAGAAAATAGAAAATATCGAAGTGAAAGCATGAGTGATTCCATTGATGAGTACCCATATTTGGAATGGTGACGATGACAATGGATGGATGAATAATGACGATCGAAGCCAAAAGCATTTAATTTGCCAGCGCCCATTGCACAAATCATATTGGAAATACAGATGTCGATTGCATCCAGTGTACATCTGACCATTCGGAATCTCTGGGCTGAAAATGTATAGTTTTGTGTTCATCTTTCATGGATAATGAATGGAATAGAAGGGAGAAAAAAACTGTGGAAAAGGAGGATCGAAAACCCACATAAGGATAGAAAACGAAGCGCAAGAAAACGATCAAGAGCGAGACGTCATCACCGACCGAGGGGAGGGAAATCAGTACCCGCTGTTGTAGCCAAAATCATCGATTTATAAGCCCTGGATCTTCAGGTCTTGTGCCGGCAGTCTGTTGCATCTACTCTTCAATTGACCCCAAGAAAAGTCAGTTAATAGACAAACGTCTCGTGGATACCTATATCTGTGTTTTTCCATTTTGTTGTTGTTGATTTCTGTGATGAACTTTGGTTGTTGATGTTGTTTTGCCATTAGTGTTTTTACTTGAAATGGAATGGACATTCTTTTCGATTGCTTTTTATGGTTTTCTCTTTCTTCGTTTTCCACGACTACCCAACGTCCGGCGGCATATCAAATTTTTCCAATCGTTTATCGCTATCGCGAGATATAACTCCCTCTTTAACCAAATTGATAGTAAATATGTCCGTTTTCTAACCAGTTTATTGAATGGCTATGCAATTCTGCCGAATGGAAAAAAATCGCTTCGACAATTCGAGATGAACGTGAACATGTCGATTTTGCATGACGTTTTTGTGCTTCTTTTTTTACAAATAATCTGTTTTTGTTGGAATTTTCCCTTTTCTCTGTAAATAGATAACGTTATCGCCGATCAATGTGCTGCGAATTTAAATTTTTTCTTTTTTTTCGATTCCCGATCTTCATTAATTCGAACTATTTGTTGTGCTGTGCTGCTGCCGTTCACGTTGATGTTTCGCCCACAATGATTCGAAATCATCGATTCCTTCTGATTTTTGTTTTTGTTTTATAGGTTTGATTTATAGGATCATCATCTGTGTTGTTGTGTGGAATTTCCCAATAGAAAATTTAATTTTGATTTGTTTGAATGGATGTCGGTGGCCGGTATCTTGCAAATGACTGCATTCGCATTTATATCGCTCGTACGTTCATCGACACATGATAAACATTTCGTTAAGTGCATGCGATTACATCATCGAAAATTCATGTTTTATTTTTGTTGTAAACATGAAACTGTTACGTCAACTCATTTTTCCTTTTTCGAGCAGTTATTTTTTATCTATTTTTTTTCATTTTATGATAAACGACACAAAATGCTGGAATTCTGGAGTATTAATTTTATTGCTCTGTTTTTTCTCTCCTTCTCTCCGCACAATGCGATACAGACGGAAAAAGAAATGCATACGTTACATGGAAGGTGACAGCGATGATCGTGGCAACGATATGGACGACATGGGCGGCAATATGTCTGACGACAATTTGGGAAGCTGCGGCAGTGTCGACGATGTAAAAACCCCACCCGAGGATGATATCGAATCGCTGAATCATTCGTTATCGAGTCCGGGTGCGTTCAGTGCTCTCTCGTGTTTGCAGAGCCCGTCAACCAGTTTAGCGAGTCCATTAACACCAAATGCAGTATTGAACAATAATAACAATCACATTATAAACAATATATTAAATAATAATAGTAGTAATAATAACAGTACTAGTAGTAGTAATCATGAGACTAATAGCAATCCGAGTAGTAGCAATCCCGAACCGTTGCGATTGCCACCTGGCTGTTGTGGCAACGAAATGGCGGCCATTCTCGCCGGTTGACTATCTGGATCAATGGGATACTATTATTCAACATTACCTCACTATCGACTCCTTAGATGACAGCACAATCATCCATCATAGGCTGTCGAGCATATTATATACATAATGAAGTGTGACTAAATCGCTGTCGTCCAAATGTATGTGGTCTGTACGACTGCGAAATGGTTTTTCCCTCTCTGAACCGACGAACCATTTATTCGGCACATAATAATACTAACATAGATAGATATAGATGTACGATACCTATATTACCTATATCATTAAAATCAATTTTTCTATTAAATCATGAATATTGAATTCCCGGAAGTCCCTTCGCTACTTTCGGACCAATGATTTCGATGACGTTTGCCAATTGTTCTGATTTTCAAATCACTATGAATCGGCGCAATGTTCATCTACGCATGTGCACTACTTCTGTACTGTTATTATTATGACCATTACACATTTGATTTGTTGAATTATTGACTCTAGTGTAGGCATGCGTTCTCATACGTTTCAGTTGATAATAATTGGAGTGGATAAATTGTAGAATGGTTCATGCAACTTGTACTGGCAAAACGAACGAAGCAATCCAATATAAACGAAGTCTATAGAGAGAGAAAAATAGAGGATTCCATTTCACTACAAGTGCTCTCGCAAGTACCAGATAATGATGAAAAAATACGGAATGATAGATTTTTTTTCGTTGCGTTCTTTCGCCTGCACATAATCACAACAGATAAAATAAAAATAAAATAAAATAGTGAACAAAATGATGAAAGAGAAATTGTATATCCAGATCCACCTCTTTCTCAACGTGCTGATCATTCTCCCATTTTGTAGTACGAATGCAATTCAATAGCTTTCTTCAATATATGAACAAAAACAACAGCAACAATTCCAAGCACTTGTGCACACTTAATTGCAGTTGGCGAAACCATGATGAAAAATAAAATTAAACGAAAATAACATAAAAAACATCTTAAACAGTTCAATGCAAAAAAAACATACTTACTCAAAGCCCAAAATTAAATATTTAAAAAGAGGAGAAAAAATTGATTGAAAAGTAATTAGGTACATAGTAATAGAAAAAAATACAAACCCACTACATATTATTATTATTATTACGAACTGTCTATTACATATTATTATCATTATTGAATCAAAAATTCAAATCAGATCATTCGTACAAATGAACAAGGACATAGACAACAAATCACATAAATTGCTTTTAGTGAAAATTTCCGTGCGGCTGGCTCATGTAAACAAATACTAAATATTAAATTTTGCCCAGTTTGTCTCGCATTGTTGGGAAACTAAATGTGGCCGGATGTCGCTTCGTGATAAATTGACTAGAGTTCGGATTCGTTTTGAAAATTAATTTGAAGGGTCCGACGGAGCTTTCCTTATCTATATTTTGTTCGACATGTGTGGGTGTACACACTTTACACTGTGCACTGAATTCTGATCGCTTTTGTATATTTCAACCAGTTCCAAAATCCAATCGGGAAAAATTCGGAAGCACATTGCGTATGTGAACGGAAATAATGGTAATAATGAAAGTATGTGAACTGATCGATTGTGTATGCTTCTCGCGCACGAGCTCTTTAACATCTGTTACACTCAGCGTATTCTTTTTTACGTCCCCCGACGTTCTCCCTCTCTTTCACTCTCTCGCTCTTTCTCAATGTCTCTCTTAGCCAAAGCTGGCCCGTATTCTGTAAAAGTGTCAGAAACTCGAGGCACAACCATGCATCATTCACAAATTCACTGGACACATAAATGTGAGAACATTCATCACACGTGTAACGCGTCCACATCACCGGTCAGAAAATACTTCATTTACTGATTGGCTTTGATTTATCTCTCTATCTCAATAAATAGTGCAATTTAAAATTTTCAATGAGAATGAACAAACAGAGAAATTATAAATATTTATTTTATACACAATACCCACACACATATGTGTGTGTGTGTGTGTGTAGATTGTACATGTATTTTATTATTATTTTGCGCCAAATGTTCACACACACACAAGCACACATACATTTTTGGTCTGTATTGTATATGAGCGGATGTCGTAATTTTTCTATTGATTCTATCTATTTTCATTTGTCTGAAAGGAATGGGAAAACAAATTGAAACACATAAATTCTAGTTCTAGTGTCTGATATTCATATACATGAATATAGTACCTATATTATTAAAATTCTACTCGTAGAAAATAAGTAAAATGTAATAGTAATAATAATAATAATAATAATTACTTTAAATGATAGCAAATTAAAAATTAAAGGAAAACAAGTGAATAGAATGAACGACCGACACAGACACAAAATTTAAATTTCTAGAATCTTGATAACAACCGAAAACGCATACAAATATATATTATATGTAGAAATTATAACACAGCAAAATGAGAAGAAAAAAAAACTAAAAAATAATGATAATAATAATATGTAACTAA
>JANTFB010130859.1:0-11120 GCA_026546635.1 Porricondyla nigripennis | reverse complement strand
GTTCTCAAATATTTATTTGTTTGCGATGTTTGCGCACTGCGCAGGCGGATCGATTGTGTTTGGAGACAGACGGCCGCGCCAAAGTCTTCCGATCGATATCGACGGGCGACGTGACACCATTCAGGACGTCGAATTCCATATGAGAAGGTTTCAGTGTCGCGCAAATAGACACGAAGCGGAGCCCAAAGCAAATACGAAAGTAATTTGTCAATTGCATGCAGTCGACGTTGCCGCTGATAAGAAGCTCCAACAAAGCGATGCGATAACGGCGAGTAACAGTCCGTCTTGTAAAATGCAAAAAGTGGAATTTGGAGTGTACGATACGAATACGAAGTGAAAATGCTGATACGACGATACGTACTACGGAGAATGACTTGAAACTTTACATCTCTCCGTCTGTCTCCCTGTCTCTCTCCTTTCTCTTTGTGTCCGTCTCTGCCTCGGTCCTTCCTCTCAGTTCGATTGTATGAAAATGAATTTATGCATTTTGCTCTTCGCCATATTTCGCAAAGTGCAAAAAATTGCACGCTCAACTCCATGTCGATGTCGATCCATACACTTACCCTAGTATCACTAATTCGCCATATTTCACTTTTGGTTTGTCTGCTTTGCCATCGGCTTCTGGTTCAACCAGTATCGGGGACTCCATGCCGTCCGTTCTGCAATTGAAATGGAAATGAAAGAAAAACGGGAAAAAAGCGTCAGTAAAAAGTGTTTACGCGTCTGAAGCACATGGCTTGACAACATGCAAATTGAGAGAAATACAAAAAATATACGCAAAACGGTTATTCGCCTCAGCAGCGAAAGCGAAGCATATTTCGTTCGCGGTTTTCGCAGCTTCATCTACATAGTCAATGATCCGGTCTTTCCGTCGCATTTGTGATTCATCGACGGATGACGCCGGATGAGAGCAACGAACACGAACGGAACGAAAAAGTAAAAAAAAAACAGTTGAATTTCATGCGCGATGCATACAGTACATTCATTCACCGTCGACCTTGTGCGGAGTTCATTTCGGATGGTTCTTTTTTATTCGTCTCTCTCAGTTCGCTTTTAATCGATTTGTCTAGAATTCTGTTTCGGTGCGTAGGAATGCATCGTGCGACGTTGAATCCGACGGCCGAGCAATGTGCAAGAAGATGAAGGCGAGGAAAGAAGACCGATGGAATGTCGGCGTTCAACAATATCAATCACACAACCGACAAATGCCGGACGAGATATTAAGCTTCATTTGCTCCTGGCTGCTGCTGCCGTCGTCGCCGACGTTCCGTTGACTTCATGTTCCTCGTCTCTCGTTCGTATTGGTTTCGTTTTGATTTTGAGGTGAGTTTGATGGTATTTCACGTTGCAATGTCGGGGCGTTGCTAGCGTTTCACAATTTGAACTCGTACAACTGCCGCTCGAACACGCTTACTCGTTCGACGCGGCTCCGTGCATGGGGTACATGCACGTTGCGAGTGCACAACGAGCCATTATGAGCGCACCCAATTCGGATCGACTCAAAGAGAAAATGGTTTAAATTGAATGCTGGTGAATGGCGTGCCGAGTAGGCAAGCGGTCGGCCAGCCAGCAAAAAGAGCGAACAAAAACGCGCGCGACCAACCATCTGACCTCTGGAGAACACAAACAAAACACCTTTACGTGTGTCTTTCATTTCATTTCAGTCGGTTGCGGCTTCAACAAATCGAGCGATTTCAGCAAGCTGTTGTTCTCTGTAGTTTTTGCTATATTTCTTCTGTTTCTCCTTGCCTCCCATCGCATTCTGGCCATATATTTTGTGCTCCGGAAGCATTTCAATGGCGTTTTAATGAGTTTCCCATGTGCAGACAACAGGGAATGGATTTTGCACCACGCCAAGTCGTCCGCTCACACAATTCGGAGCACAGAAAAAGCGTCGCTCGACCACAGACTCTTTGAATTACGTTTGTTGTGTGCGCACCGCATCCAACTGGCTCCACGTCAGAGCATAAGCCACCAAATGCTGCGTACTTTTTGCGATTTGCTTTTTTCGTCTCATTTCATCTCTGCCATCACATTTTGTTTGGTCTTCATTTTGCTGGCGACTGCACATTCGTTCATTGATTCGCAAGCCGATAGAGATTTCACCATTTGCTGAACGGCCCCCATTCTCCTTCTGTATGCACCTAATTCCTAATGGATTCGTTCACTGGCGCACGCGTTCATCCCATGCATCGGATCGTCCGGAGGCCGTATTGACATTTCGTGCGGTTACATGATGCTAGTGCGGACAATTATGAATTCTGTTGGCGCGGCTGCTGCTGCTATTGCAAACTCCATACGCGACGCGTTCGTTCAATGCATTATAGCGTCAGTGCCAGAGAGATCAGGCGAAACGATATGGAATGAAAAGGTGCATTGTTTTCATTTCGTTTTTCGTCTGTTTGCGTGGCGACGATGTGGTGGAGAACATGGAAGCATGGAACAATGTGTGCCGCCGCTGCGGCAACATTTAATTAGAAAAAAAATGCTTGAAATCGTATCCGCATGGGCCGCAGTCAGCCGAACAATTACTCACACCAAATCAAATCGAACACGTCATTATATTTGCTTCGCAGCGAGAGTGAGATGCGGCGAAGACGTCGCTAATTGTACATCCGAAGTCGAGTATTGCAATGTCTGGTTCCCATCGTGGCTGAGCGTGAACCCTATTTGTATCGAATAAGTCAGGAGTTGAACGAATGTGCCCCACATCCGACGATTTCAAGCACTGACATCGAAGTGGAGCCGCACCATACGCTGAACAACAGACAGTGAGTCAATTTTTGCCCATTCGCTCATTTAAATACTACAGATTCGTGCACAATCAGTCGATTCAGAACATGTGTAGAGCACGTCGCAGACAAGTACGAAGCGACAGGCAAACAAAGGAAATATCTCAAAAGTGATTCAACTCTCTGAAATTGAAGTTGTACGAGTATGCGGTTGTATTGGTGCGTAGTAGTAGCGGCAATAACAAACGGCTGACGACATTCTCTCATTCAAAACGCTCGCTGTTCAAACCGTTCAGTTGTTCACATAATAATGTAATTTTATTTTATTATCTTGGCCGTCGTGCGTATACGTACGTTCGCGGTGAATGTGTGATAAAGGGAAACCTATTTACTACCGCATTTCGTTCCTATTTCGAATAGAATAGTTGTTTTCGCTGCTGCGTGCTGTCGTTTTTGTGTTTTCAACAATCGACGCCATACAATCGGCGAGCCGTGCTCCGCACTACGTAACGAAATTAAGAATGTTTTTTTTTCTCGCATAATAAATTCATAATAGCAGCGCAACTTCTTCGTCACGTTCAACCATACGAGTATATGCAACGTAATAAGGGTAAAACCGAACAATTCAAAGAAGTATTTTTAAAATGAGCGTAATCACGTACGATAAATCTCATGGATTAGGTAGGCTAAAATAGAAAGAGCCTCGGTATTTATTAGCGATTCAGAATGAACAAATTCAGATGAAGTAGTTTCTGTTGGAAGATGGACGATAAGATCTATCGAATCCGGTCGATGGATATATTTTCGCTTACAAATTTCCACAACCTGTAGGAAATGCTGAAAAATTCATGTTCCAGAACTGCCAACAATAGGATAGGATAGGAACAAATCGGAACTAACTTTCTCAACATACAGCTGCCTGAATATAGAATTCCAATATAGAATTGACTTTCATTTTGTCGAGGGGTTTCTCCGATCCGATCGCTCATCCCAGAGATGAATTCTCCAGCATTTCCTCTCTGTTGTAAGAACTCGGAATTCGATGATCCTATAGATCTTCCCATCCATCTTCCAATAGTGATCGTTTCCTTCGATTTTTCTCATTTTAGATTGCTAACAAATACCGAGGCCCACTTCTTTTTAGCCAACCCAATATTTATGGCCGCCACCGTGCGAGAGTCATTCGGATAAAAAAGAGGTAGGAATGGTTGGCCTGGAATCTTCTTATCGTCATTTAGAGCGAATGCCACGAGTTCAGACGGAATAACTTTCGATCGCGCATATGACTCGAGAGTGTTGTGACGTTATACGCGTGATAAAATGTAAACAAAACATTACACCCACTTTCAGTCGCCCCGAATACCGCATACGTATTCTCGCGTAAATTGCATCCTGCGATCCAAGACTAATGAGTATTTTTCTACGCTGAGTTGGCATTGCTTCTGCGAATGCGTTCGCTACTGCTGGTGCTATTGGGATCTCGGCGAAACTATTTGCTAATGGACTCGACAGTTCGCCTTTTGTGAATGACGTTCAACGTGTGTGCGGACGAGCGATAAATCGTTTATAGGTACGACAGCTACCGACGCCACCAGCACTCATATTAGTGAGAAACGTCGTTCATATTTGAAACGTTTTGTATTGTTAAATTGCTGGCGAACGCACATAACCTGAGTATGATGCCTGGACATAGTATTCGTATTGTATATGTTCGGGTCGTCATTGAACGTGGCCGGAATAAATATTGTATTCATTTCAGAAAAATCCGCTCCCATATGTCTTTTTTCTTCTCTCCATCGCCTTTGTTCGGTTCGCATAAATTCGCGAATCGCTCGATTGCGCTTTGAGAGCAATTTAAACACATTTTGCCAGCAGTCAAACAAACAATTCGAGAGTCTCGGCAGCGATCAACGAAAATAACCAAAACAAAGGGGATCGTGCCGAGGAGCAGTCGAAAATCGTTTGTTTTTATGCTTCGTCTTGGTTTATCGTCAGCACAATTAACCGACCGGATTGCAACGGCAAATGGAATTGACGCAAATTCATTTCGGAAGAAGAAAAACAAAGGCGAAATCCGTTGCCTGGAAATCTGCAAACGATTGCCTCGCCTGATGATTGTAAATGAGTGTGTGCGTGCGAGTGAAGGTAATGGACGTGCATGAAGTAGTTAACGCGATGCGACTCGCAGCTCGGACATACGCACACACACACACACACACCCATAAGCATTGAAATGATTAACCATGCTTCGTCGAAACAGAACGTGCTAAACTTTTTGATGTTTTCTCGCAGGTGCGCTGTTGTTCGAAACGAAACGTATTAATTACAGCGGAGACGTAAATTTCGTATTGTATTCTAATTTGTGTTCGAAGCAATGAACTGAAATACATTATATACTCGCGACGACGACTACTTCTGGTCGATGTGTGAGTCGTTGCGACTGCGAAACGATTTTTATTTCGAATGCGAAACGCGTGACTGATTCGACGGTGCACATAGAGAAAACGAGTCGAAAAATGCAGACGAACAATGTGAATCTCGCTTTACCGATCACCGGGCAGTAGTCTGTCGTTTTAAGGTCGCCGAGTCTCTATCCGGATCTCCGAAAATGGCCTCGACATGCCGGAATTTCCGCAGAGCATAAGCTTGTGTTCGAAGGTCTCAGCATTTTGACCACCGATTTCGAACGAGAATTCCGGTTCCGGTCCAGCCAAAATTATGCACGAGGAGAGGATGCTGGACTGAAGAGCGAATCCGTCACCTCGAAAATGGCATCGGAAGGAGACAACAACGGAATCCGACTTCTAGAATCAATTTGAATTTAGGTAACTGTCTCAACTGTCTGCGTTTCCACATTGATGTTCTCCGTGCGAGCGGTGCAGCAGTTTAAGTGCACCGAAGTTCTCAACAGTAGAATTGATCCATTTCATGTTTCATGTTTGATGTAGTACTTGTACTACATGCTTGTGTTGCTTGCCTGGGCAACGAAGAGTTGGCATCATTTTTCATTTATTCATTTCATTCTCTGGGAGCACAATGAAGCGAATAATTCACATCGTTACGATTGCGAATCAAAGAAAAAATCTCGCACCGACGGAGGAGAACCAAAGTTCAGATTGCACTCGACTTGGGGTAGCAGCGGTGTTGGCTCATATAATAACTCCAACGACGCTAATCATTTCGTTTTGCTACACTCATTCTAATTCTAATGACGTGCACGAATGGTTCGGTTCGGTTTGGTCGGTCGATGAAGTGTGGTGCGCGCAACACGAAAGCCTTGAAAATGTGTTTCATGATAAAAGAAACAGAAAAAAAACCACAACCAACCAGGTAGTGAAATGGCAGCGGCAGCAGCAGCGGCGCAACCAACAAACACGAACTACAGAAAATATACATCCACGCCACCGCACACACGAATTACAACTTTATTTGTTTGCCCCCTTCTTCTGTAATTGAAGCGATGATGATGGTATGTGTGTGTGTGTGTCGTAAGCACACGTTACGCCACAGCACGAGAACAACCTGACGACGAGGAAAAATGCACGAAAAACAAAAATGGGAAAGAACAAAGAAACGATTCCAGCGTAAAATATCGGGCATTATGATGCGAACGAGTAGTGGAACAGCGGCAACCGCCACAAACACTCCAGAGCACGAGAGTCAGCGGTGTGCCTTATGCTCGGGCATGGCGCACACCACATGCCCCTGCACGCATACCAACTAAGCCGACAGCAATACGTTTCCATGCCAAATGTACCGTTCATTCTTCATTTCGTTGTTCGCATTCGTTTGTGCCTATAATTTCACGTGAAATTTGAACTTCGCATGAACGGAAAGCGTTACGCCACCGAAGGCGGCCATAAAAATCAATCGATTGCTGCATTTCATCGGTTGCGCGAGTGTATGCGTGTGCTCGGGCGCGCACACGTTTCGATGTCAAATCAATTGACAAACAACTGAAAATCGATTGTGCCATTTTTCACACTGCCCCATATTCCATTCCATTTTTTCCAGCATTTATCAGCATTTTCCGCTTCGGGCTGTTTGCACGTTCGCCTCCATTCACGTATCGCCGCGCTTATCATTATCACCATTGTGCGGCATTGCTCGTGCCAATAAAACGGCGATAGAACCGAATTTAGAATCGATTTGACGCAATGCCGACAACAGCAAAGTATCATACCATGCCTGGGCGCAGACCTAATGTCCTTCTGGGTTGATTTGATTCTTTTTTCTATTTTTCCATTTTCGTTGCTCTCTTCGACGCCGTTGTTGTTGTGGTTTCGCAAGCAATTCACGAGCAGTAAACTGAACGTTTATTGCCTTCCATTACATTTCACTCGATCGCCGACGGATTCGATACAAATTGATTTTTTACGATTCGATGCATTCCATCGCAATCATTGCACAAATTCGAGTTTCGATTATTCAATTGTCGCTGCAACTTCTGTCGAATGCCTGAACACTGAACATTCAGCGATGTGACACGTGCCATAAGTTGGTCGTTACAATTGTCGCGTGTCGCACCGCTGAAATTCCAATTTTAATTCCTTCAGCTGATGCCCCCAAGCACAATGTGAATGTGTTTCCTGTGAAATGACGGTGATCGGCACCACCCACCACGCAAACAGCTAAAAATGGCTTCAATAAAAGATTTCTTTGAAACGCCCGGAACATACCTATCTGCATGGCAACGGCCGCAGCAACAGCAATCGAATTACCCAGAAATGGCATTCGCTCGCCCCATGAAAATGGTTCGCAATTGAAAGTCTTTTCGGCATTCGAATGCTTGCGACAGCCGGGCAAACGTGACATTCAAAAACATCGATAAATTTCTTTGTGGAACGGAATAACATGCCCGCACCCGGCAACGGCCGAAGGTACCATTCATCTGGGTAGAGATGGTATGCATGTATCTGTTGAATGCCATCTGCTAATTTTTGACACATCGCAGCGTGACGAGGCCCCCGAGGTGAAGGGAGAGAGAGGGGCATCCGTTCGATTCGCAGGCATACAACATGAATAACAGGTTTTCCGAAGAATTGAATGAGATGCGCCATCCTATTTCGCAATGAAAGCAAAACCTAAATTTTCGACCGATGAATGGGGTGGCGTAGAGCCTCCCCCGAACCTCACAGCTGGCCAAACTGATTTTTTTCCGGTAAAATTGCGTTTATCGTTTTCGCCTTTGTCGTATTGTGGCCTGTGCGATACTCACTCAGGTTGCCACATGCACCTTGCAATCGCGTTGTATCGGGATTCATCGGACGGCAGTAATAACAACAGAAACATATTAATCGATGCACGTGTGCACTCGCAGTGTGCGTGCGTACGGTGCTGCTCACAGCACAACGACCATTTCGAACGTTCTTATTCCGTCTAATTCCAGTTTCGAGCGTTCCATTGTCATAAACATAAATTGTTCAATTTATGAAAATTTATTGCGAACGAATTAGCGTGAGCCGGATCGATGGATGTGTCCGCTGATTGGCGTCGACCGTACGGTGAATGCTATTGCAATTATTTGTAATTCGAAACGTCGCAACGTTGTGATGACATATTTGATACAAAAGAAGAATGGGGTTCGTTTCAATGCCGTGTGGCGACTGTTTCTCTCGTTCGGTCGTCAGTTGTCGTCACGGAGATTGTTGTATTCGCATTCGCCTGCCAACGGAGATGTGGTGGGTGTGGATGGAGTAATGAAACGTGTAAAATGTATTATTTAGCGTGTGTTTCTCTTGCGAAAACAATAAATAATGAATCATGTTGGATGTTGATTTGTGTCACCCGAAAAGCATCAGAGCCCATTGTAGCGTGCGCTAATGCACACACGTCATTCATCTATGATACAATTGTGTGCGTATGATTTGGAAGAGAGAGTGTGTTCAGAGCTGAATTGCCCGATTTTACGAGATGTTCGGCGGGCCGCGCCACATCGAACATCAAAAGGCATGTGGAGTGTGAACTGCGGGGGAAACAGACTCAAAGCGATAGTTCACATCCTTTTGTCCCAATTTTTCGGTCGCTACGTGCCACATACGGCACGAATGTGGCTTCGCTCTATGCGCGGCGCCCGTCGAAACATCGTATGCGACGCACTATTAAAATATGTCTACAATTTTATCATTTCATTAGTTACATGATCACGTATACGCGCAGGGCATAGTCGCACAACGACCTGAACTATGGACGAGAACACGCGTGCGGGCGATAACTCCCTCTCTTCCTCGTTCGATTCTCGCCAGTGATGCTCGATGCGATATATCGGATGACGGCGGGTGAAACGAAAACGGAAGCCACACATAAATTCGACGAACACTCAGTCGTACGAAACAGATGTGAACAAACACATACCCAGGCACTCGCACACAGACGACGACGAGTCATCTGCGGTCGCGGCAAATGGCCCGAATGGCTGTTGTGCCCATATCGAATTCGGCGCACCGATTTCTTTTCGTTCATCTCGCGAGTTCCGGAACGAAAAAAGTCGAGAGAGAGAGAGAGAGAGAAGAAAAAACTACAAAAAATCATTTATTATTCATTTGGGGAAAGACTAGGTTGTACTCGATAAATCCACCAATACGCAACGGAATCGCGGGCAGCGAGAGGGCAGACACGTTTCGTTGACCCAAAAATGTAATTAAAGTGATTTTTAGTTTTCATTCTTTTCGCTGGTTGTTCGTCGCTGCTGCTGTTGTTGTTGTTGTTCTTCTGCTTCTTATTCGACCCCTTCTCCGTGACTATCTCTGCCGTTCTCGCTGTGCCATCACCTCCTTTCTATTTCGAGAACGCCAAATTAAGCGTTTACTCATTTCGATATTGCGTATTTGTTGGTAATTCTATCTTTTGCTGGCATTTCTTCGCTCATGTTCGTGATTATGGAGAAGACGGGCGTAGAAGACGCCGGAGAAGAAAGAAACAAATTTGATTTGACGTTCGCTAAATGTTCAGTGGAATAGAAATGAAAGAGAGAGAAAAAAATGGAATTGTTGATTTGAATGAGATTGCGGTTCGATTTGAAGAAGTACAAATCATATGGATCCAGCGTGCCCAGCCGAACAGGCACACTATAAATAAATTTTTCAATTTCGCCGTTCGGTTCGGGTGTAGAGCGTGTGTCGGTGTTGGCCGAACGTGTGCCACGAACAGAAGAGAGAACAGCATGCGAACAAAGGCGGAAAGACAGAATGCGCGGAACATCAGCGTGGAATAGGAAGATTGGAGCGAGTGAATAGAACTATTCAACCTGGGAGACCGCAATAATTATGTTCCGATGTAAAAATACATTTCAATCACGAAAAGTGCCAACGGCAATTATTTCATACAATTTTCGTTGTTGTTGTTTTGCGTCGTGTTTGCCCCATTCGTTCATTCATACATTCGGGGAGCAGCTGTGTGTGGGTACGCCAAGCTCATGTGAAACGCATTCAGCGGAATGGTTGGGCCATTCTTGAGCCACGGATGACAGGCGGGTCGAAGCGAAACCCGCCGTTCTGTTCGTGCACTAAAACAGCAGCACGTACCACGCACAGGCACACCGATACACACTCGCGGCCATTACGAATTCATGGACACTGTTTTCCGTTCCACATATTATTATTTATTAAATGATTTTTTTTGCTTTTCGTTCCTATTCAGGTTGCCAAATTTCCCGCACACATGCCATACCGATGTGACAGAGAGACGAAGACGCACGCAGACACGAGGTTATTTCGTTCATCTGCAATGCACTAGTCGCGCGGCGACATACTCCACCATTGCAGCTTTTGGCATGTCCATGCGTGACTGCGAACACATAATTTCGTTGTTTCGGTGTTTTTTTTTCTCTCATCTTTTTTCGAACAAAAACAAATAAACGGAGAAAGAAGGAAAGAGCTCTTGTTTTAGGTCCCCAGTTCCATCGCAAAACCCAGAAGAGAAAATGGATGTAAATGGTTCTCGGTAGTCGTTGTGTGCCCAACGCTCGTAGTCTCATTCAATGCTCACTCTATGAATGCCCATTGTTTTGAGTCGACGGCAAAGCTGTGTGTTTCGGTGTGTTTGGAATGTATGAAGGGCGATTCTACTTATTTCTATTCCACTGTCCCGTCTACCTGCTCACACCGAATAATAAATTGTGAACAGATCGTATCGCCGCCAAACCATTTTTCTGCAAATTATTTCTCTGTCATGGATTCTCTGTATTCGGAAACGGTTTCCGTGCCGTGCCGTTTAGTTGCACATTACTCATCGCAATATACCCATCTCGTTGAGCGATCGAAAATGCACCGTCGTAGCTACCTTCCATTGCACAAGGCACACACACACATGCTCGTTCTTGGGTACTTGTTCAACTTACCCTTTCACCATGTTGGTTTTTGCTGCCGTCTTAAATTCCTGTGCTGTGTC
>JANTFB010130858.1:0-11467 GCA_026546635.1 Porricondyla nigripennis | reverse complement strand
AAATTCGTAGGAAACTTGCCGCATCATCGTTTATCGGGGCGACCGAGTATAACGCAGACTCACACGCACACTGTACACTTGTACAGTGTACAACAACACCAACTTGTCGACACAAGAACAAATGTCTCGCTCGACCGAGAGCCGAGATCAACAATCGTGTATGTAATATATGAGTATGTAAAATGTTGAAATGTTGTGTGTCGGCGGATGGCGGCACTGCCGGTGGCTGGCATCGTACTTTACATTGTATGAAGGCAACGATGTTGACGGCACCGGCGACGGCAGCCACACAAAAAAGGAGCAGAAGAAAATGAACCCATTAAAAGGATTTTAAAGTGAAATTGTTTTGTTCCGATACGAATCCATGGTTGATGTGCAATTAACGCGTTCATTATACACTATTTAGTTGCATATTTTCACACGCGCACGCACAGCCAGCTCGGAATCAGGAGCAGGAGCCAGACATTGAGCCAGCCAGCCAGCCAGCCAGCCAGCCAGCGGTGAATGCAGCACTCACAGAGGCATCGTTCATCACACTCATGGGCTGTGAATCCATGAGTGAATTATGGCTGCGACGAAAGAATGCAGTTTATTCGATTTTCATGTGATTAAACATTCTGAATGGGTTAACGACACAAAATCGGTTATTAATGAAAGATACGAGCAGCACATTACTCTCACGTTTATCACTGCGCAATGCGACGGGTGCCACCAGCCACCAGCCGACCCGATGACGAATTCTAATTTCTTGGCGCGAATCATTTCGGTCGACAATCTAATGATGATGATTACGCCATGGACACATTCGAGCCAGGGCACGACGGTGCGAGCAAATCGTGTCGCGTTCAGTTTTTCACTATTTCACGAACAATTTACTGTTTACTGTTTAGTCACAGCGACAAGTCAGCGATACGATGCATGCGAACAGCCACACTCACGCATCCACGCACTAGCACTGCAATAAATCATAAATCATTTGGCATGTGCAAGTGCATGATATGAGTAATAATAATCGTAAATAATGGGAAAATTGTCTCGGCGGCGAGCTCGCACTGTTCACTGTTGAGCGTGTTCATCTGCATGCGAATGGATCGACTAGACATATTCATTTCGAGTTTTAAAGTGTAGCCGCAATGGAAGTCAATGGTTGCTGCCGTAATGTCGGATACATCACGTTGCACAGACGCATACGCGGGCCGGGCACGGGCACGGGCACGGGCCCAGCCCGATGATGTTTTACATTTTTATTGTCTGTACCACCGCCGTTTCGGTTTATTGTTCGTTTGCGTTCTATTGACTTTTCGGTGTTTCGCCTGTGTTCGCAATTAACATATACAGTTTGGCACTTTAATACTTACATATAATTAATATTTCACTTTATCATCGTCGTTGCCAGCCATTCAGCTATTCAGTCAGCATAAAATACGTCCACACACGCGTGCAGGGGCAGAGGAGGCAGAGACGAAGGCATATTCACTCACTCATCCACCCGAGAGAAGTAGTTCGGGCGGAAAATTTTAACGAAGCCACACACATGGTGTCCCGAAAGGGTTGCCGATCCTTGCTCTGTCGTCTATGATGACGATGCATTAAGAAATCTGGCCGAAAATGTTCTCTCTCTCTTGATCAGAGCAGAATGTGTGATGCCGGGACATGGCCATTGTGTCAGTGCGCGGTGCGCACGAGCCGAGTGGGGGCTTTTGCATCGTTATTTGAATAAATTATTAAATTCCATTTTGGCCAAATGTCGCGTCCAGTCGTTTCTCGTTGTGCCCGGGCCGCTAATGGTCGACACTAAATGCCGCACATCGGAATTGTCTCAAGTGCGAGTTCACGCGCGAAGCACTCCACTTCTATTGCAGTTGAGGGTGGCGCGGGGAACGATAGGGCATTGTTTGTCGACGCAGTCGATTTTGAGTCATTTATCACATGTGTGGCACTGCTTAAAATAATATTGTCAGCCTCAGCACAATGCACGCTCCAAGTGGGTCCGCACTGCATCGTCGGTCGCGAAATTCAATTAGCAAATGCGTACGCATATCCATTTGAGACGGCGCCAAGCCAAAAGCCGAAGCCGATTCGAATGTCGGGTCGCCCGAACGCGCACGATCCGCCGCTCTACGCAATTCCGGTGTCGATTTAATTTATTTGCGATTCCTTCCCACACCAATTTTTCGGTCCTTTTTTCTTCTCGCCATTTCGGCGATGCTGTCTGTGCGCCGCAGACAATTTACATGCAAAACGCATGTTTCGCTTTGTCACTAATTGCGATATGGAATTTATGATGTGTGAATTCGTTGTATTCTTCGGTGGAAATGGGATAAAAATGAGAACATATCGACTCAATTGGACGAGCGTCTCGAGCACCACCGTTCCTCATATGTGCGTGTCTGGGGCACGTCGCGCGGCTTCCATGCTTCCATCTCTCGTCACACCAAATATTTATGGGCACACAAATGCGTGTTTGATGCAAATTTTATTGTTAACGCATATTTTATTGAAATTAATTTGAATGATGACATGTGAGCTTGGGCGAGTGCGATGTGCAAATCGGCCACAAAATGTGGAATCGGCTTCGCGCGTGTGCGCTTTGACTTTGGTTCGCATGAATGCAACGGAACGGGCGAATTGAGTTGACGATGCAACGTCGACGTTGGTTGTGGCATGACTCAGCATGCACCCGATTTGCGTGTCTGTGTGCGGGAACGAGATCTATCAATGCACTCAATTTGTTTCGACTGTCTCGATGCGCCGACACATTTGATCACAAGGTCGGCCGGCAACTTTTGCAGGCCGCCAAGCGTAAAGATCATATAACGAATGGCATCGTAGGTGGTCAATTAGCACAGACTTGAACGGCATCGTCTGTAATTGCGTTCTTTCTTCCAGATTGGTCGCATCGCATCGCATCGCAGCCATCTGCCGACACACAGAGAATGGTGCCGGTAACACTGTTGCACCCGATCAACGCACACATCGAACAAGTTCGGCGACATTGAACGCTTGGTGCGTTGGCGCCTAATGAACCAAATGTTTTCCGTGTCTGTCGCTTATCGCTTACCGTCTTCTTCCGATCGAAAATGAAGCGACGACTTTCATTATTTCATTTCCCATATACACATATATCCCCGTAAATCGGTTTGCATTAGTTTTTATCTGTTCATCGTGCCGTTAGTCATCCATCTCCTTTTTGCATTCGTCGTTCCGCATTCGTTTCTCACACGAAACACAAACAACCACATTTCGATTTCAATTGACCGGAAACACTTCAAACTAATAATAGAGAATAATGAATTATATGTGAAATTGATAAATTGATTAAATGCGAAGCGGCGCGCACATGAACCTCAACACATATGCCGCCTGCGCATTAGGTAGGTGGCCCTGGCCTCTCTCATTTGTGTGTGTGTTTTTTTCCATCGCATGTAGACCGAATGACACAATGAAACCGAAAACCGAAAATTCGGGAAAAAAAACTTATTTTTATCGGCGACGCCGTCGTGGTAATCGTGCGCAGTGAAAAAGAGGGATGAAAACTCACAGATAGGACGGACGAAATGAAATTGAAAAATGTATAGCTCATATCGTTCTCTAATCGCACTCCACCGTACCCACACTGCCAATTCTCTTTTCGTTTCGGTTTCTCACCCATAATTCTTGTCTGACTTTCACGTCGATCCCAGCCACCTAATTAGGGGCCACCACCGACCGCTCAAAAATGATATCAACAGAATAAAAATTAAATGATTAACTCCGCCGATAAACAGGTAACTGTAGAGCGTAGTGTGTGTCGCTTTATTTCTTTTCCCGAAGTAGGAGCCCATGGTATATGCGATACTGTCGCCAGCACCCTAACTGCTGATTGCGTCCATTAAACAAAAAAAAATATGATATCAATGAGCTGGCTGCCGTACATGTATGCACTTGCACATAGGTACGTGCAAACGAGTATTCCGTTCATCGGTATTCGGAGTGCACGCAGGCAGATACAGATTAAACAATGAGGAAGGCCTTGAATAAATCTACTAAATCACAAATAAGAGTTTGAGCCGTAAGCGCACCGAATGCGGGCCAACTAACAAGTACGACAACAACAGCCACCACATCAACAATACCTACCACTACAGACTACATATTAGTTAGATGGTAATAAATTGGACGAAAATGAGGTTTCACAAAATTCGAAATGGAACGACGGTGACACGGTGTGCGATACGGTCGACAATAAATCTTTACTTCCTTTTCATTTTTGGTCGATTTTTTCTCTCTAATTTTCAAATAAGTGCATGAGGATAAAGTGCTCGTATGACCTCGCCGGCATGCAACACTGCTCACTGTTCTCATACACACCTAATGTTTCATGTCCTTTCCATCCACACGGAGAGATCGGAGGCAGGCATATGCACGCCAGCAACACCAACAATGCGTACATCGAAATCTATTACAATGTCATTTTTTTTCCTTCATGCGTATTCCACGGTTGTCTCTAGCATGCCGATACATACCGTGTCACATTCGGACAAAAAAAGGGACCCACAAACGAATGAAAGGAAAACTGAGAACGAAAAAAAAATCGTTATTTAATATTATGGTGCTGTGCTGCTGCTGCTTATTGATTATTCATGTATTCATGCGATCAGGTCAAAACAAAGCTACGAACAACCAGATATTGGTTTTGATTTTATTTGAAAATGAGCAGAGAGAGAGAGAGATGAAGAGAATGCGAGAAAAGAGGCCAGCGAAACGACGATGAGCAAACAAACAGACAATAGATTTGGAAATGGACATTATTTACGGTCAGACTTTTTTTTATCGTTTGCCTCTCAGTCCGCATGATTTAGGGAAAGATCCGAAATGTTTATGTTGTCGATTTTTCCCTCTCACTTTCGGTGTGTACGTGTCTGTGTGCTCATTTTTTCTCCTCGTTTTCGTTTTTCTGATTTCGGGGATCAGTCACATGCTGTTTCCAGAGCTACGATATGGGATGCGTGCTGACACCAATTCCAAAAGAATGAAAATAGTGGAGGAAAAAGGAAAACAACCAAAACTACCGTGTTAAATTTAACAGATAATTGTTGGCATCGAGACGGTATCTCTACCGTGGTGCAACTCTCTCTATAACGTCGGCCAGATAGGCAATGCCGATTTCCGGTGGACTCAGCCGTTACGAAGTCAAATTGGAACCTGACAGTGGAGCCTAAGGGCAGTTCCTTTGGGCGCACAGTGGACGGTTGACATTTGTAGTTGCTCAATCCTCCTAATCGAGATCGCAGTTTGAATCAAAACAGTATTCTTGAGTGTCGTGAGCCCACAGTGGTGTCTGTAGCACCGATTTCGCGACGTGATTTCGCTCATCTTTCGAAAGAGCTGTTGATTCCGATGTCCGAGATCGACTGCGCCAGTGCACGCAATTGAGTTGAACCGAAATGACATATTGGTTCGCATCATTGTTACCTAGATCCAAACGATGTTATCAACTCCCATCACATCTTTGACTGCGTTGCCCATGGCCCGAAACCGTTGCTGCCAATACCGCCGTCGTTCCGCGACGGATATTGGAATTCTTCATGCTTCGCGCACTGTTGATACAATCATGGCACAGTAGGAGCATCGAATCGGCTATGCTTGTGGCCATGACGAAACGCATCCTAACCGATATTGGCACCGGCGGAGTGCACAAAAGGAAAATGCGAGAGGAAGAAAACTGCCTCGGTTTCTCTTATCAACGCGTGTGTGAGCCACGTCATCTTCATCGCATTCATCATATGTGTGCCCGCACTTCCCTTGTCGCAGACGTGCTGTTTGAGTACGATAATTTGTTCCTCCGCACGTATCTCGGTCAAAATTATTGTTTTCCTTTCTCCTCCTTCGTTCGTATACAAATTCAGTCTTTTGTTTGTGTTTTCCGTCGTTTTCCCTACACTCTCATATGGAGATATGCTCTTCCCATCTTTTCCTCGGTCTTGAGATCGAACGTTACGGACTATCATCAGCGCAATGGTTCACTGTATAAATCTATTTACATTTCGTTCTCTCGTTCGCCTTCGCCATCGTCTCTCGCTCACAACCAGCCGAAACGGAATTTCATTTTGGTCTGGCCGTGACTGTGGAGATATCTTGTCCAGACACGTTGCAACATGCCCAATCAATATTGTCTCTAATGGATACGTTTTTGTTGTCGTTTCGATTTTCATCTTTGTGCATTCGCTCTTCGTCTATTCCTTCGCACACATTTACACTTATTGAGATAACAATTGACCGATGCAGACCGACACAGCCTTGCAATAAAAGAAAATCGAATAGAATAGCCTCGACTGAAAGATTCGGCAAAAAAGGTTGTGCACCCACCGAACCCAATCGACCATTCAGCGAAATAATATATGTCATCATAAATCAGGCATGAAGAAGACGAAGAAGAAGGAGAAAAACGAAAAATTGGCCAACGACAAGAAGAGAACAATTCAAAAATGGGAACATGTGTCCGTCGGAATGCGTACGTTCTTCAGATATGTGAATGTGAAGAAAGGTACGGCACACCGACCAACCGAAGCTATGAGGTTGAAACACCAACAATGAATGCACAAAACGTCAAAACCTATTCAGACCAAATTGGTTGACTTTAATTGCCCCGAATGGGTGCCCGCGTTGCATTCGCTCAACGACAACACGGCTACTTGAGACCGATCAAAATCACAAAATTCATATCGAAAAGAAATTAATTTCCGATTTGTTTGTTCGCTGCATTCATATGCCCCATACGGACTCGACTTGACTTATTCAAACACTCAATTTGTCGCATTACTTTTATTTATACACCACAAAGGGACGGAGTGAGAGAGACGAGGAGAAAGATTGAGAGAAGAGCAGAGAGAATACGAGGTGCACACCTTTGTACGGCGGCGATAACATTCCAAACGATCGTCTGAGTGTCGTAGTGTCGCATAAAGAATAACAGAATAATATCGGTTGGTGCGTCCGATTAATGAGAATCCATCAATTGTTCGGTGCTCTGTCTGGCCAGACGATTCCATGCCATTGCGGTAGCTGCAGCATAAGATCGAACGTGCCATACCAACTACGAATCGTCCGATACACTCGTTTCGATACACGATTCACTAATAAAATAATTGTCGTGATATATTTGGTGAAACGATTCTCGAATTTGTTCCACTCTCTGTCCCGCCAGTTGCATTCAACCGTCCGCCGTCTCGAACTTGACTTAGTTTTGTTGTTGCTGTTGCCGCTGCTGGGTGAACTACGTATCTTCGTGTCGCGACAACTCTATATTTATTGGAATTGATTAGAGGCGAATGGGTTGCATCCATCATCATTTCGATAAACATCGGAATTTTACGTTCCGAGGCTTCTGTTTTCGGTTGTCGTCGCCGTCCACGCCGTCGTCTTCGTCGTCGTCGTCGCCAGGGTCGTGGTCTCGTATTCATTTCGAAATTCCATCGCATTCACGGACTACATACGACAGCATTTTATACCATTTCACAATTTTATTTATTTGTTTTACTCTCCTGTCCAGTCTCGTCTAGTCTTTTCGTCTTCGCATAGACTGAATTGGCCATTGAACTTGTGTGCGGATGATGTTTACGTTTTTACGTTTTCGTTATCGGGCACGGTGCTTTTCATGCAGGACAGAGGGGGGGGGGATGAATTTGGTTCAAACTTCAGAATCTCACGATATTCAGCAATAAATCAACCGTCAACGAAAATATTCCTAATATGAAAAATTCAAATTTCTCGACGAAGGGAGACCGAACAACGAAAAAATGAAAAGAAATAAAATTGGTCCAAATTATAGGTTGCGGCAACATCGATCTTATTCGCCGATGTGTATGGCAGCGACTGTCAAAGCCAAAAGTCACCCGAACATAGCACACAGCGAGAGGAAGGGCGGAGAGGGGCAGCAAAATTCATATTGAAGATTCATGGGCATAAAAAGGATAACGTTGGATGATGTCTTCGACGCGCACGCATAATAAATTACGAAGTGGTGCGCATGCAACAATCTAATTGTGGCTTTCGATGTGTATTCAGGTCCGTTCTTCGCATGATCTTTTCCATCTCCACCATCGTATTGGGTTGCCTCAATCGTGGCGCGCATGGTTGTGTTCAGGCGACAAGCCAATAAAACAATGCGCCTATTTTCGTGTCTTCGACTTGCACAGTTGGATACTAATTGCAATCGACGACGAATCTGGTGTGCACTCTGGCACACACGCGTTGGTGAATCCGAAGTGAAGAAACGAACAGAAGAAGACGAAGAAATGTAAAACAATGGGAACCTTTGTTCAGACGAGTGAAACGTGTCTGCCCATGATTTTTCTACTCGTCGGTCCAACCGGAGCCAGTGTCACGTTGTCCGTCGGATCCGATTGGACTGCACAAATCCCGACGGCACATGTGTCCGCCATCAATATTAGAAAAAATAACTAAATTCGGAATTTCGTTTCATTCTTCGGAAAATCGCAAGAAAAGAGCAAAGGAACATTCTCATGTTCAAGATAACGCACATGCCAAAGGCCGAACATTCAAATCACGATGGGGTGCTCGCACTCCCAATGCACCCATTCCCAATAGTAGAAAAAAAAATGAGAAATGAATTGATTTGTTGCGCCTGCCCACCGTTCGATTCGGTACGCTTGACGCGCTATCGTTGCCATTTTCAATGTGCGCAGCAAGCGAAAAAACACATTTGCCTTTGGATGCGCCGTACGCGCCCATGTCTCATGCTCTCAACGAGCGGTGTCTCATCTAGATGCCAAATTCGGGCATCGTCGGCTTCTCATCCAGCCAATATCCAGTCATTGCGCAAATATTTCTGATTCTGATTCCGTTGAGCACACAGCGAATGAAACGATAAGATGCTGCTGCTGCTACTGCTGCATCGTCACATTCGCATTGTGCGCACTTGAATGTTAACGAAGAAAATGGGAACGAAAAATTGGAGAAGACACATATTTCGGGCATTAGTCACTCACAATGTTTCGCACATTTTAATACCACTGACACAAGCGGGCAGGTCGTTCGAATCGTTGCCATTAAAGCCATTGGAACGCATAACTCATTATGCAATAAAACAACAACAACAGCAAGAGCGACGCAAGTGAGACGACCAACAAAACATAAAAGAATCAAGTCAAAGCAGCGCACTTTCGTAGTTGTTGTTGGTCTCGTTCGTTCGTTGTTGTTCGCTCGGAATGCCCATGCCGATGTATGCGTATGGTGGTGTATTGTACGAATGTGTCTGATATTCACTGTGCATCGTCGCATATAGAAAACTATAAACGGCGGAGAGCGGCGAGGAAAAGAGAAAAGGCAACACAGAAGAAAAAAAGAACGAACTTGTGGTGTGTATTCTCATAATGTATGCGAAACGGTATCGGCGGATGAGTCATGGAAACTCTCGTCGGTGGTTCGTCGCCGATCCGTGGCTCGTAACTGGTACTCATATCGCCAGACACGGCTGCATCAATTAACCAGATTGCTGTTTTTCGATTTATATGTTTGCACACGACGACGACGACGATCATCGCACCGCGCCAAACGAACCGAACGCACACACGTCGAAACGTATCGTGCGTTCTCGTCCAATGCCAGGCGTTACACTTGAAAACGTTTTCGGCCAGCACATCAGCGAGGGCAGGCACGAGAGAGAGAGAGACCTATATAGACACACAGAAAGATTCTAATCGATGCACAAAATACCTACGAGGTTTTTTCTCTGTTCATTTCACGGCTATTCAACACAGAAAAAAATCGCGCTCCGATGCAATAGAATTATTTCTCTCTCAATTTTTTTTTCTTTCGTTTTTTTTCTGCTCCGTTCCATTCGTTCGTTCGGTTTCATATTGAAATAAATAAATAAAGCGGAGAAGAGAGGAGGAGACGAGGAAAAATCATCGCGAAAAAACACGATTTCTGAAAACGTCGAACCGTTGAATACCAGGAATTCGGAGCATTCTACGGAACACAAAAATAAAATGGAAAAAAAAACAAAATTCGTCGCTGGTGTTGTGAACGACGATGATGGAACCTCTTTAATATGCTGTAAAATATCGTCCGGCCGGCGACGATACGTTCGTGTGTCAGTATTTGTTGCGCGCAAACAGAACGACACGGCTCACTTATACATAACAAATACACACAGAAGTACGTGCGAGAGCGGGCTCGCGATCGTACAAACACACCGACACAATCGTATAGCGCATCGCATTATTCATCCGAAAGCCGGCACACAATCGATGACTCATTTGGTATTATTCGTGGCAGAACTATTATCGTAATAAAAAAAACGGAAAAAATGAACATAACGACGAGCCAACCGACCGACCGACCATTTGGATCGGTGTCTTCGATTTCGCTTCATTTTTTGCTCTCTGCCTCTTCGACATCTTCTGCTCTTTTCCAAGTTTCATCATCGACGGTGCGGAGAGCGCTGCCAATAAATTCGTCTTCGGCCGACGTCACCGCGCACAGACGATGAGAAAAATTAAATGAAAAATAAATTAATCGGTGCATATCAAATGCGCTGGAAAAGAGCTGAAACGCCTCTAACGAGCGTACAATGCGAACGCATTCGATTCGATTTGTATTTTTTCTCCATCCGATTCGTTTCCTTTCCGTACATGATTTGCGCGCATGACTTAAACAATTGAATTTGTTTTCGTTGTGGATAATTGATGGCTCGGCGAGGATGCTCACCGAAAAACCTGTCCGAAGCGACGATGTCATGTACTTCGTGGCCTTTTCAGATGGAGAAAACGAAAAAACGTGTCCGACTAGAATTCACCCCAAAGTGTGAGTGAGAGTGACGACGTTCTTGGCGATCTCTTGCCAAATTCTGCACGCATTATGTGCGCTCGCACGCATGTTGCGTGCTCAAGCATTTTCCACCAATTCACTCGCCGTTTTACTCGTCCTCTTGGTCTGGTCTCACCCGGGAACGGGTGATTCCTTCAATGTAATCAATGCTTCACTTTTTCCACCACTTGAGCGCAATGAAGAAAAATGATTATCTCACCGGAATTTCTGGTTTGACATGATTGTTCTGTTCGTGCGTTCTCTTTGGTCCTCGAAGATTCGAAGCGAACGGCAAACAGTGAGACAACTACGTGGAAAATTTGAGTGTATGATGCACTAGGCCGCATACTCTATGCACCGCAATGCGAGACCGAGCCGAGCACGAATACGTGTTACACTTTTACCATCTTCTTCTGCGCATGTGACGGACGACAATTAATTGTCTTTGCGTGCATTTCAATTATTCATTGGAGATGTGGAAGACGGCGGCAGCGCATCAGAAGGATGCCCTATTATGATGTGAAGTGGAAACGATGCCGTTGCTATTCCAACGCGATATGGCCGCGTACGCGCTGCGCCGCTGCGCGCTTGCCCATCCAAAAGTGAATTCAACGGCGCGCGAAACAATATGAAACATATAAATAATGATCTGCGT
>JANTFB010130747.1:0-11134 GCA_026546635.1 Porricondyla nigripennis | reverse complement strand
CCTCGGGGGCCACCACAAGTTGTCACGATATGACGGTACGACACAGAACACATGCCATCAGTGCCTGCCTGCCTGCCCGGTTTCTGGTTGCGTATGCTCACAGAACACATTACACACGAGCACAGGCGTCCGTCTCGCATTGGCATTCTTCTGTTTTGCTGTCTCATGCGCGCTCGCCCGCCGCCACCCGCTTCGACTCAACCACAGCCGATGTCTTTCGATTTCCATTTCATTTCCAACGCGCTAGACCTTTTTCGGCTATCCGAGTGGCTGTTTGCTGTTGCTCGCTCGCTCGCATAGAGTGAGCATCGATGTCAACCGATTGCGAATTAATATTTTCCACATTTAATTGCCCATCGAACGGTGTCCCTCTCAGCAAACACACAGTGCCAATACCACCGAATGGGTTAAGCGCATCGCACTGGCCCGAACTGGGTCCACACACGAAAACAGCAAGAGAAGAACACGAGCACGCCGATTGTATCGGTCGCCCGTCACCGCCATCCGCCATCCGCCATCCTTCTCCTGCGAGCGAGCGCGCGCGTGCGTTCGTGTGTGACACACGCAGACACAAACGATGCCCAACGGTGCTACGACATGAAATTTAATGTAAATTGTCTTATTTAAATTGTGAATACATTTTGCGCAATTAATTATATTCGGTATTACGATGAAGCAGTGAGTGAGTGAGTGCTCGGTGCGTCTGTACGACACACACACACACACACACACACACCGGGCACGGCATGGGCTGCCATCGCACTCCAGGTACTCGAGAGCGAACCGAAAATAGTTTCTTGATTTTTGTTGTTGTCGCTCGGTTTTCCATAAACCCAATCTCCTCGCGCCCCTGTTCGTGGTGGATCGCACTTCGTTCGGGCCCTCTCTCTCTGTGCGAGTGAGGCGCGCAGCGTGTGCGTCTGTGTGTCATGATGACTGTCTTTGTCTTATTAATTATCTGTTGATTATAGAAATTAGTGTGATTTTTTTTTGCGCGCGCGAGCGAGCGCACGTCGCAGAGGAGAATCGCTCGGGGAGACAAATAGTATTCAACACGCAAATGCGATGAGTTCTTGCGCTCGGAAGATTAAAATCGATCGATAAATGTGCAAACGTGAGAACAATGAGGCGATTCCATCGGCATTTTTTTCTTTATTACTCTACGCGCCCGTGTACCTGCCACGTATCTCGTATCGCGTTCGTACATACTCTTAGGACGTGCACCACTGTACCTGGCCTGGGCTAGGCTAGGTATAATATTGGCGACGCGCATGCAACCATTTGTTATCTCTCCAGCGGCCACCCGATTTGGTGTTCTCTCTTTTGATTTTTCTCGGTTTCGTTGAAATAGTGCGGAATGATTCGTGCGAGCACTGGACGATCGGTGTGCCGCGACCGCGACCATATTACATGCGAGATGAATTGATTCATTCGAGAAGCATTTGTCGGAGAGTGTGTGTGTCTCTCACCCATTCCGTATGCAGAAATCATTTATTTTCCGACAGCGACAACGGAACGCTCGCATCGAATTGCCTCTGGTGGAACCATCATTATTATTATTATTATGTCGTATTATAATATATTCTAGAAATCTAGATGATGGTAAACTTTTACCTGAAAATAATTTCGAATGTCCCAACAGCATTATTAGGTTTTGTGTATGGCGGAGATCGTCATTTTTCATAAATGAATTAACGATTTTGAATGTGATGTGGCGGCTGTTGCTGTTGCTGTTGTTGTTTCTGTAGTCTGAACTTCATATCATATTTTATACGGATAGAACGGAGTACCTATATACTATGGATGCATGCATCGTATCTGTCTGTCCCCATTCGTCTAACCGTAACCATATAATTAACAAATTTTTAAACATATTAAGCGGCAATGTGATCAATTTGTATGAAACTTATTCATTTTCGGTGAGTCCACGTTTTTTCTTCCGCCGTCGTTTTGTTCGTTCACTTTGTCGAGTTCGTGAGCGCACAATGAATTTCTTGCTGCCGTCTTCGTCGCAACGAAGGAGAGACAAAGTGGGATATGAGGAGGGGGAGGGGGCCTGGGATGACCCATCCATAGACAATAAAATAGCGGCAATTTTCTCTTTGTTTCCATAATGACTCTGTTCGTTATCGTCATATATAGGACCGATGAAGAGTGGAGGGGAGAAAAGGCTGAAAACGCACCACGATCGCATGGATAGCGGTGGCTGCAGAGCAACCACCAGCACCGACCGAAATCGAAACAAGATTAGAACGTGTGTTTTACCTCGGCGACACCGACAATCCGGCACGTTGGAGATGACCCATCAAACTGAATAAAACATCTTTTAAATTAATGTTCGTGATCCAAACATACACACACGAGACAGCGCGCTACACATCAGAAGCGAAATATGGATGGGACAGAAGATGAAGCCGATATGTGTTTCGTCGCGTCAGTCGAAAAAAAATCGTTTACGTTTCGGTTGAGTTTGTGTTCATTTTTTTTCCTGGTCGTCGTCGTCGTCGACGTCGTCGTCGTCGTGTTGGCTCCGTATCTTATGGGTGTCGCGATCCAACCCAAAACGATATGTGAAATGTGTCAAACATGACGTTTTCCTTGATTACACACACGAATGTCGGATAGACCAGCCACAAAAAAATGGATAAATGGAAGAAAATGGTAATTTGCTGTTGCCGACGAGACTCGCACCGCGCAATTCGGGCACTGCGATTAGTTCCACACAGAGAACATAATTCGATGGCAATTAAATTATCATATTGGAATGACAAAAATAGAAGTGGATGATGGAGGCAAACACAATGATTCCGATCAAGGTCCTTCGGCTCATGTCGAGCAGAAAACAAAAACAGATCGACGCATTTATTGAAATGAGCCGTCGTTCTGGACACCGACGGGCTCGTGATCGTGACGCACGCGAATCAGTTATTTGCCATCTCGGTGACGAACGACGCCGCAAATTGCTTCCGATATCTAGCATCCAACGTTTCGATGCCGCTTCAATCCCAGCAGATTCCGAACATGAGTTCATGTTTGCGCGATCATTTTCGTTTCGATGAAGTCATTTTTTGGCGCGCGAAATTGCGAAAACATCGTCAAGGAGCACCAAACTCACTGTGGACATCATTTCGGTTCCTTTGTCATATTCGTCGCAGGAGAATATGTAGATCGCAATACTACTTCGAGGCGTACACCGAGAATCGAGGTACTCCTCTGCAGTCGTAGCACTCTCCTCAATCTTGAGCGATTTCCGTGTTCGCGGTGTCATGTGCGAAACGATTCTATTCTCGCCTCTTATCCTGCTCCATTCACATCCATAACATATGTTGCGCCTGGTCCGGGCGAAAAATAAGGCACATTTTCGATGCGGCTGTGCTTAAGGTCATTTCTCGTATTGTGTTTCTTCTGCTCCTTCTCCTTCTCCTTCGTTTTTTTTTCTTTTCTATTTCCAATTACAAAACGTGTGTAAGCATCGATAAATCGATGGGACGACGCACGAACGGCGAACGCAAGTGAAAAAAGGAAAGAAGAAGAAAAAACAATCACCTAAAGACAAAATGCAGTTTCTCATTTAAACCATATCTGATGATGATGACTGTATGCTGCTGCATGGGCCGCATGGACGATGGACGTGTGGTTGGGTTGCGCGGCGATGGCCCTTCACAAAAGGCACCAGAAACGCGTCTCGGCCGCCCGTGGAACCGTATACGGACACCATCAGCCAACACACACACACACGTATACTACCTGGCACAGGTCAAAAAGCTATAGATTTATTTTTATTCGACGATGTGCATTGTGCCCATGCGTATATGCATGCATCCGAGCATATATATGTTATGTGCGAGGCGCGATCTCGCAATGCTAGAGGAATAATTTCACTGGTTTGGGTTCACGTCGTCGGCGTCTCGTTCGATCGTCCGTCCGTTCATTCGTTCGTTCGTTCGTTGTTTTCACAATTTACGATTATGAAATATGAAGAGCACACAAGCCGAGATAATAGCTTTCTGATATCGTTCGAACTTAATTTGATAGTGTTTATTTTCCATGCGCTGCGGCTACGGCTACGGCTACAGCCGTGTGTTTGGCCGATGTTGTCGTCCACAAGCGAGGAACATAGAAACGCGAGTAACAGACACGCGGCAGAGAGACAGAGAGAGAGAGGGAGGCAGCGAGAGCGCGAAGAAAAGAGGAAAAAAACGAAATAAATAATTATGTTCGAAGAGACACTAACACGGACGCATCGAACGGAAGAAATATTTCAAAATAAAGCGTCATATGCGATCGATCGGAATGGTCCGTTTGACTTCGCGCAGACACGCACAAACACAAACACACCGGCACTGGCACCTACGTGCGAGCACGCACACGACACCGGCAACGGCAGAATGGATCCCATCCATCGGTTGGTCCCGGTCCCAGTGTGCTGGGCTCGACCATAAGATTCCATGTCTGACAACGGCCGCAGCGAGGACCGCTGAGAGAGAGAGAGGGAGAGAGGGAGAGAACCGAAATGTGGCGGAGAGAAAAACAATCAGCCTGCGTCATCCTGTTCGTTTAATATAAATCTCATTTCGACAATGAGTAGTGATATTTTCGTTTTCGCTCACTCTCCATTTCGTTTCGTTGGGATCGCTGTCGCCGGCCGTCGTCATCATTTTTTCTTCTTTTTCTTCTTCTTCTTCTTCTTCTTCGACTCCATCTCTCTCTCTCTGCGCCGTCTACACATTTGTCCATTTTCGTTTCATCCTCTGCCGCCGATCAATAATAAGCGAACACGAAATCATGGACGGAACCGCACGGAAAGGGCAAACAAGACGAAAAAATAAAAAATCGTTCGATTCCCTCAGCGCAGTCCGGCGAACGGTAAATAAGATGCACGAAATGCACACATTCGTCCTACGCACAAATATGCCCCGAATCATTGGCCGTTTGTCTTCTTCGCTGGCAGAGTGCGCGGCCGCTTTGTGTGCAACGCCGCGCCGGCCTCAAACAACGAGCAAAATGAAACGAGACGAAAAACAACCGAAACAAGTGAAACGGACGCATTAAAAGAGTTGTCGATGCAAACACTTACCACTCTTACATATTTATTGCTGCCCATTTGCGTTTACATTTTCGCATTTTGACTGCGTTTCGATCTGAGGAGGACCGTCGCTGGCATGGCAGCGAACGAGCGAGGATGCGAGGAGGGGAGGAGGGGTTACGGGACGTCGCATGCGAATTCTCTTCAATCGCACATTACGTCATTGGCTTGTGGATTTTATCGATTGTTGTTCAATCGATAGATTATGACTATTGTTGCGCTGTCGTCGTCGTCGTCGTCGTCGTCGTCGTCCCGCGGCGGAGGCGATGCACTTCAATAAATACTGCACGGTGATATGCTGGTATGCGCTTGGACGGCACTCATCTCGACCGCAACAGCGACAAGATCACCAATCACAATTTTATTAGAGCGACCAAACAAGCGGCATATGGTCTGTTGGCTGGGCCCTGGGACGCTGGGACGCTGGGACACGGGAAACGAAAATTCACACATTTCGCTATGCGCGGCGGACTCTTGGGCTCTGTGCCACAACAACATCATAATGATACGTGTGGATTCGGATTCGATGTGAAAAATGGACAGAAATATGTAACATCAGATGACGACGACGGACGACGGACGGACGGCGGACGACGACGATGATGATGATCAAATGGCCACGGAAAATGTGGTATGAAATAATGCGAGTGTGGATAATTCGTTCTCTCACTTTTCAGTGTCCAGCTGCGAGCGAAGGCTATAAAGGTGTTTGTCATTCCGTGGCCAGCCATTTACATGGATAGCGGAATTGCGTTGAGCGCGACGATCACGATGGGCCACGGTGGTGGCGACGGCGACTCCGAATCCAAATGATACGGCGATGCGGAATTTATCAAAAAGATTTCTGTCAGTCCGTCGCCTCTCATGCTCGATTTTTATTCGGTTGCTTTTGTTGTTGCTGTTGGCTGCGTGCACACCCTCTCCCCCCTCCCCCACACCAGTGTCGTTCTCTTCCTCTTCAGTTTTATTATTATTATTTTATTATGCATTATTATTGCGCATTTAATGCTGGCCGATCGCGATGCCAGCGACACACGGACAGATGGGAAGTGCCGGCGAACGAGTGAAGAATTGAAGGGAACGAACCGGCGAGGGGGAGGGTGGTGCGGCGCGAACGAGGCGAAAAGACAAAGTGACGCTCTTTCGATGGCATGACTGTTTGACTGTTGGATGTTGATATGCACTTCTCACAAAATCAGACATGCGGGAATGTGCGTCTCGTGAGCGAATCTGTGTTGCTGTTGCGTTGTGTCGCCTCGCACTGGCGCACCGTGGCTGCATTGCGACGCATACTGCATACGGCAATCGGATGGCGAGGCAAGAACGGGGCGCGCGCGCGCATTTAAGTGCATTTATCATTTTATTGGACACATTTTATTGCATCGCCTCTGCCTTTGTTTCGTTTCAATTTTTTATGATTTTATTTTAGGTGTTTTATGGCCATTCCGATTTCACACACAGCAGCGGGGTCCGCGGGACACGAGAGCGCACGAGAATCAATGGTGACCATTAATCGAATCAGTTCGACTTTTCACTCCGCTCGCCATGGATGTCAAATGAGGCGGCAAATCGTTTGTGAAGAAGACGCGTATACATTTTTCATCTGCCTCATTCTGCATTCTTTTGTTGGCCGGCCGATGGATGCGCAATGCAGCGCATTCATCTTTTATTGAACGGGAGAACGACCGATCACACGTTTCGGATGGGAAGCGCGGCCTTTTAGTTTTATTGCATCCGATCGCATTGCCGACGTCCACATTTAATTAATTTGTCTTCATTAACGTGCGATGCACATCATCGTCATCGTCGTCGTCGTCGTCGTCGTCATCGGTAACCTGTGTCGCTGGCGTCCTTCGAAGGTGGCCACGAATGCCCTCCAATTCGCCATTTGTCCGATGCGCTGGCAGAAGCCGGAACGGAGCGAAACCATTGAAAAATTCATTTTTCGAACTTTCATATGTCGGGACAAGCACCAGCTCGAACATCGCAACCGTCTTCCTGGCGAAATGTACGATTATGGCGGTGACATTAGGATGTACATGTTTGTTGGTTCTGCCCGGTATGTGTGGCATGCCAGGCCGGGCCGAGGCACCACCGAAATCCATGCCGAGCCAAGTGGCTCTGCTCACCGAATGTATAATCAACCCCATGGAAGCGTGCATTATTATCACACGTTATGGGCGATAAAATGAAATTGTTATTGCATTTATGTTCGCACACACACCGGCATCGAGTACCGGGGGAACGAAACCGAGCGAAATAAACGTGTATGCAGTCCGCATATTCGGTGCGATGAAAAGTAATAATAAAAATTGTGCAGCGCGCGGCCACAGCCACACGATGGGAATCAAAACGATGACGGCGGTATGCGTCGGGCATGCAATAATCGTTCTTCAGATTCTAGAGCAAGTCGACAAACAAACGCTTTTGGATCCGTTTGTCGTTTGTAAAAAGTCATTCGAAAAACATTTTGCCAAACCATTAATGGGTGCACGTATGCGAAGCAAATGCCCTGGAACCAGCGATCGTCTGCGCCATCGCTGTGGACGTGAATGTTTTTCGCAAGTCAAATGCCGTCGTCGTCGTCGTCGAATCGAGCCGGGAAGCCATAATGGCACTGCCGAAAAACATCCATTTGTTTGACTTTTCAGCTGAAGCGTTCGCAAAGTGCTTTGACACACGGAAATCGTCAAATTGAAAATGGAAAAAGGAAAAAAGGCGGTCGGGAGCAGGAGGCGCGTGCGGAAAAATGGAACCGAAAATTGACGATTATGGTTTCGATGATAATTTGCATGCAAAATGGTAATTGCCATGCGATATTGCGGCCGCATCATTCAGATTTTATGACAGATTTTCACGACACCGACATTTGGATTCTTCGGTCTGCGTCGTCACACACACACACACCAGACTCTCGCGAAGCACTCTCGCTCGAACGTAATGAAATAGCATGGCGCATAGCGATTGTTGTGTCATTTGGCGGGAGATCCCATTGCCCCCGATCCCATATACATTAACATTGCATATGTATCATCGTCGACGCGTCTTGCATTCGGCGCATGAATGGGCGTCGTGTCGGCGAACGCGGCCACACACACACTCACTCAACCAGCAAATTTATCGACTCGCCTTTTTTTATTATTTCGTTTTCTTCCTTTAATGTTCGATGCTTTCTTCGCGGCTGCGGCAGCGGCGACGACGTCGGCGGGGGGGTCGACAACGACGGTGGCTGCTCTTTTTTATGAACTTCTTTTCTCTTGTGTGGCTCGTCGTCGTCGTCCTAATTTGAGGCAAAAGTTAATTCATCGCATTTCGCCGACTCGGATCGGGTTTGATTCGACAGAACAAACAGTAGTGAGTGCCGAGATGGGGCATGGAACTAGCGTCTGCTTTACGCTCACTCGCATTATCTTCGTTGGCCATTTATTACACATAAAAGTGTGCGCGATTCACTTGGGCCGAGTCGATGCTTTCTGGGCATGCTCGGCTCGGTGTGAGCTGGCTGAATAGATGATGATGGTGAACCACTGGGAGAGTGGTCGCGGTGGTGTAGGTGTTCGGGCGGTGCGATTATTATATTTATGTGCGTTCTGTTCCACCAGCCATAAAGTACTCCACTCGTACTCGCCACCATATTTATTTCCATTCATTTTTTGCTCCAACCTCGTCTCTCTGTCGCTCACACACACACACAAACACACTTCCGGACATTCGCTTCTGTCAAGCGAACAGGAGGTGGTGGGACCTGCGATTCGACGACGTTTCCCATCGAAAAGTCCTCCGTGCACGGGGCTTCTGGCGTGTCCGAACAACATCCAAACACCAGGGCTTGCAATCAACTGCAGCCGGCTGGAATTTAGAATATCCTTCAACTCAAATTTCGATTGTACGAACCACAGCAGCAGCAAATCAGCACGGCGGTTTCGATGACAAAAGATTTGTCCTCAAATCTGTCAGTTTTGGTCGGATTGCAATCGGCCAGGTATCATTGGACGCATGTTCATCATTATTTATCTTGCAATTTTCTGATAAGGGTTTTCAAATAAGAGATCGTTCTCCGCACAAGGGGCCCTACCGTATCCATACTTCCATGGATGCATATCCATGAAAGGAAAACGATGAAAAATGGGCGAAATCTGAAGAAAATTAATTCAAAACGTTCGATTGAAAAATCGTCGGGGGATAACTTTCAAGACAGCTAGGGTTATCTTGATTCTTTAGCCGACTTACGACATTGACACATCTGTATGAGATTAGGGGAAGTTATCCCATAGAGCGCTTACCCTTACACTCAATTTTCTCGTGGAACGCGAGCAGGCAGTCCTTAGTTTATTCCCTGGCAGAAGTGCTATCCACTCTACGTTCGTGTAGGTGTACGTGTGCCTCGTGGTAAATGGAATGTATAAAAATCTGTGCTCCCGAAGCACTGCTACGACGACCACAGCCACCTATGTGTTCCGATGTAAGGAGAGAGGCGCGTACACGTGATATCCGTATCCCGTATGCTGTCGAGCCAGCATCACCGTGGAACGCAGAATATGCACAGAAACGCGTCCAGGGCGTACACGGGGCCTTGGCCATCATCGACATCGTTATGTCGTTATTTGTGCACTTTGCCATTTAAAAAGGAAATCGAGAAAGTTTTAATGGGAGCATCGTTTGATCTACGACCGAAGAACAAAGAGTGCTCTTAACCAAGATTTATGAACGGACCGGCAACGGAACGCACCGTGCATTTGTCGTATCGAGTCGAGTCTCACCACCACCGCAGCGACTGGGCGGTATAGTGACGACTGTGAATTGTGCGCGAGCATTCGGTAGCGATCGTAATTCGCATCGCCAAGAGAGTGAGAGCACAGCGAACGGATGGGTTTTCCGTGCGAATGCGTCATTGTCGTTGGATCGCCATCGCAGGCTCACCATGCGCTCCTCGTTTTCGCCGTCGGTTTTCCAGTGCGAGCCACGTGTGTCCGATCGCAATAAAATTGATAGATTAATGCGTCTCCGTCCGACGTCACATGATAATTACAATTCCGAGCATCCGCCCCATCGGATCTGGGGGCCGCCGAGCGCACAAAACAAACATACAATTAATCAGCAATCACACACATTTCGCATCGATAGAAATCTCCAGCGAAGCAGCCCCCCCCGTCCGCCGCGTGCCCGCACGAAACAACAATGAAAATCATTTCCAACTAGCGACCGCCACCGCATCGATGCACCGACATTGAACAGTTCGCGCTCGCGCTCGCCTTCGCCGGCACCAATCAATCGCACATTTCGTCTCCTCTCCTGCTGTCACATTTCGGTATCGTGCACGAGCCACGAGCCGTTCGCTGCGTTGCGAAATGACGAAAAATGTGTGTCATGTTGTAATATCACCAGAATTCACTGCCTGTGCGCCCTCGCTTCTCCCAGCAATGTCGCTCTCTCGCTCCCCTCTCGGATATTCAATGTCGTGTTCGCGCTGCTCGTTCGACGAGTGGCACACAGGCACCGACTGGCTCTGTGCGTGTGTGTGTGTTCGTTCGTTTAAGTTTTTATCATCCAATTTGTTGACAGCTTGTTGAACGCAAAAGGCTCCACGCGCCGCACGGCCCATCAACGCGCACGGCAGAGAAGAAAAGAAAGAAAAAACACCAGTCGCCGGCCGAACAAAAAGAGAACAACAACAACAACAACAACAACAACTCGTCTACTCTATCAAATCAACAGTGACATCGAGCGAGCAACAGAAAGAGATGGAAACTCGATAGCAGCGAGTCAAAAAACGCACACGAAAATTAGGCAGAAATTGCCTCCTCGGTGTAAACATCGGCAATGAAGTGTAATTGTGTGACTTCATCGTGCAGGCCGCCCGCCCGGCCTGCCGTTGTCGAGCGGCCGGAGAGGGGACGAGCGCAGCCGATGAATGTTTTTCGGGAATTGCCATTCTTGTGTGTGCCTTATGGTTACGCCAGCAGACAGAAAAACAGCGAACGGGAAAAAAACGCTCGCACAAAACACATCTAATAGCATGCCATTCCCCGGTTGCCACCGTCGTCGCCG
>JANTFB010130525.1:0-11139 GCA_026546635.1 Porricondyla nigripennis | reverse complement strand
GGTTTGCGCATTGTCGAAGCATTGCTGGATAACGTTTCGGCTTCCCAATTGCCGATTTTCGTTGTTTGCTACACGAACCACGCACTCGATCAATTCCTCGAAGGCATCCAAAAATACTGCATTCATGGCGAGTTGATACGTATTGGCGGCAAATCGAAGTCAGAGGCCTTGGAGCAGTGTAACTTGGCCAATCTCAAAGCCGCACTGAAAGAGTCTTCGCCGAAGCACGTACGCCAAGCTCGATACGAAAGCATCTGTAAGATGAAGGCCAACCAAGGCCGAATTAGCTATTGTGACATGAAAATCGAGCGGATGAATACTAGATTTGTGGGATATGATGAGCTGAATACAGTGATTCAGAAATACTTCCCAAATCACCGTCAACAATTGCTAGCTTCTCCTGGAAATCAAAGTTCCGACGAGAAATTATTGAATTGGCTCGGTTATGCGGAAAACTGGCAACGCGATAATACTGTCTTCGACACTGGCCACGAAACTACTTCAGCGTTGCCGCAAAAAATGCGCGAAGTTGTGGAAATGGACGAGATCGACGTGAAAGCCCTCGAAGCAGAACGAATCATCGATACGTATTCAGAAGAAGAAGAAGAGTTCGGACGTTGTGAAAATCAGTTGGACGATGTCATCCAGTCTATGCAAAATTTGCGGATGCCATCTGGTAGACTGAATCTGAACGAAATTGTACCGATCGGATTAGTGGACAGTGATGGTTTCATGCTTGTGCCGGACAAACGTAAAACGTTTAAAAAGCAATTTCTAGCCGAGTTCCAGAAAGATGAAGCCATGCCGGAAGCTAACGCTGCGGCCATTGGAGACATTCTTGCACTTCCGCTAAACGAGCGCTGGAATTTGTACCGTCTCTGGATCCGACTGTACGTGCGACAAATTCAAGATGAAATTGACAAACATTACATATTATACAGTGACGAATCCTTACGATACGATGCACTCCGCAATGAAGAGAACATTGGAATTGTGCGACGCGCTAAAATCATCGGAATGACGACAACGGGAGCGGCAAAATACCGGCATATCGTCGATTCGATTAAACCGAAAATAACAAGTAAATGGAATTTAATTTAATTAAAATTCAAGTTATTAATTCTGCGATTTCCACAATTTTTAGTCGTCGAAGAAGCGGCCGAAGTGCTGGAGGCGCACATCATTACTGCACTTTGCAAAGAGACCGATCACCTGATTTTGATCGGCGACCACCTACAATTGAGACCGAATCCGCATGTCTACGATCTCGCGAAGAAATTCAATTTGGAAATTTCGTTATTCGAGCGATTGATCAAGAATCAAATGGAATACTTCCAGCTGAAGCAGCAGCACCGAATGCGTCCTTGCATTTCGTCGTTACTGGTGCCGCACATTTACAAGCAACTGCTGGATCATCCATCCGTTGAGCAGTACGAGGATGTGAAAGGTGACGCAATTAAGAGAGAAATTAAATTTTGGGTCCTTTTCAATCAATTTCGATTTCGCAGGAATCGCCAAAAATATGTATTTCATAAACCATGGTCAAATCGAGAACTCTTTGCACGAAACCCGAAGCCATATGAATGTGCACGAAGCAGAGTTTATCGTTGAGCTCTGCCGTTACGTCGTTTTGCAGGGCTACGAGGCATCGAAAGTTACCATATTGACCACTTACAACGGCCAATTGACACAGATCCGAAAATCGATGCGAAATTACAAATTATTGGAGGAAGTTCGCGCTGCTGTCGTTGACAATTATCAAGGCGAAGAAAACGATATCATTTTGCTGTCATTCGTGCGAAGCAATGAAGAAGGGAAAATTGGGTTTCTGAAAACATCGAATCGTGTGAATGTCGCACTGTCGCGGGCACGAAAAGGACTCTACTGCATCGGCAATTTCGATTGCTTGAAAAACGAGAGTGAACTCTGGATAAACTTGGTGGCCGATTTGACCGCACAGGACGCGATTGGTGATGCGCTGGAGATCTTTTGCCAAAATCACACCGAATTTAAGAGCTCGGTGAAGTGCAAAGCGGACTTTGCACTGGTTCCGGAAGGCGGATGCTCACGTCCATGCGGTGCTCGGATGCCCTGCGGTCACTCATGTCCAAGTGCTTGTCACGTCATCGATGAAGACCACGTCGGTGTTTACAAAAAATGCCCGAAAAACTGCGATAAAATCGTTTGTGATCTGAATCATCGATGCCCCGAACAATGCCATTATGGAGAAGATTGCGGCGAATGTTTCGTTAAGGTTGCAAAATTACGGCCAGAATGTCAGCACATGGTTCAAGGTCCCTGCTCAGGTGATCCATCGTCTTTTGCGTGTGGCAATCCATGTGAGAGAGATCGTAGTTGCGGCCATCACTGTCGACGCAAGTGCAGCGAATCGTGCGATGCCACCAATTGCAACGAGAAGGTGGAAACGAAATCGCCATGCGGACACATAGTCACTATCGGTTGTTCGGACGAGGAAAACGAGTCAAAATTATTGGAAGCTTGCACCGAAGCATGCAATGTTGAATTGAAATGTGGTCATCTGTGCAAAGGATCGTGCGGTCAATGCAAACATGGTCGACTCCACGTCCGGTAAATTGCTGATCGTTTGGAAGTTCGAAAGCGTCGATGAATTCATTCTGAATTTGATTTTGCTTCCTTTTACAGATGCAACGAGAAATGCTCCAGGATTTTGATTTGTGGTCATCCCTGTCCTGATTCGTGTTCCATTGAATGTGCACCGTGCAAGATCAAGTGCCCGAATAGCTGCGTGCACTCTAAGTGCACACTCACCTGCGGCGATCCATGTCCACCGGTAAATTTGGTTTTCTTCTCCTCTTTTACTGAATATTGAAACGATCGTTCTATTGGCAGTGCATGGAAAGCTGTGTCTGGCGCTGTGACCATCTGCAGTGCTCCAAACTTTGCTGCGAGCCCTGCGACCGCGAACTATGCGAACATCCGAACAATCAGACACTCGATAAATGCGATCACCGATCGATTGGCGTCTGCGGTGAGACAATGCCGAGTCTGTGCCGTGTCTGCGATAGAGACGAAGTTGAGGAGATATTTTTCGGGAACGAAGACGAAGAAGGCGCTCGTTTCATTCAGCTAGAAGACTGTAAACACATCATCGAAGTCGCTGGCTTGTTGCATTGGATGAAATCGGAGCCCGATTCATCCGAGACGAATTCCGAAGCCAATAATCCAAACAGCATCCAGTTGAAAAAGTGTCCGAAATGCAAGACCATCATTCGTCACACAAAATCATTAAATACCTTCATCCAGGCTAGTTTGAGAGACATCGAACAAGTGAAGCTCAAAACTTGTGGTCGTCCGAATGAAAACGAAGCGACGCAGCGACAGTTGAACGTCCGATTGACTGAAGTCATGAACAAAGCACTCTACACAACCGGAACCGTTTCGTTGCGGTCCATTTATATGGATATTCACGGGGAAACTGAGTTCGGAAAGAGACCTGTTGCAAAATCAAAACAAGCGCTGATTGCACTGGCCAATAAATTTGAGTTGGTCGAAGCGCTCAGGAAGATTTGTCTGGCATTCGAAAAACGATGCAGATTGCGAGAGAACATTACCGCCGCATCGATTGAAAGCTACAAACAACGAATTCGAATGGCGGCAGCGTTCATCAGAAGTTACAGCAATTCGGAGCAGCAACGTCATGACATCTCCACGGAAATCTCATTTCTCCAATTGATGGGCGATACCATTGTTCAAGCAAGCGGCCAACCATTCGACGAAACCGGCAAGAAACTGTTGCACGCAGCATTCGAATTGGCGAACAAATATGGCGTTGCCACCGAATTTGTTCGAAACGAATTCGCCAGACTCGTGACCGAAGCATTCAACAGCATTTCGGGTCCGGGCCTTGGGATCTCGTTCGGAGAGAAGCAAATGATTTTGAATGCGATGGACTTCAAGCAAGGGCATTGGTATAAGTGTCCAAACGGACACATTTACTGCATAACTGAATGCGGGGGCGCAACGGAGAGAAGTAAATGTCCAGATTGTGGGTCAGCGATTGGTGGCGAAAATCATTCATTGGACCGCAGCAATGCATTGGCCACGGAAATGGATGGCGCCACCGCTCCAGCGTGGCCGACGAATTTAATGGAACAATTGCGTCCTTTCATGGACTAAAAATGTCAATCTTCAATAGTCATCGGCATCCATTTCTTTTTCTGTGTAATTGCACGACTTATGCACTCGAACCGTTCAGAAACCAGATCATTGTTGTCATTTTTATCGAATTGAAAACCGCCAAGATAAGAAAAATCTTGTTGGTGTCGCTCCGAGTGCTATCAAATATTTCCATTTGAATCAAATATGACCACCGTTGATTATCACAATAAAAATATTCAATTATGCAAAAATGACAGGTATTCCGGAAATGTGACCATTTATGACTTTGGACGAACGCCCCCTCATGGTTGTTTTCACTGATTAATTGTGAGTGTTATTTTCAGCTGTAAGGTCAACTTTGGAATAGTCCACTACTGGTTGTAGTTATAGCTTTACCCCTGGAAAAGCATTCTACAGCGAACTCGTCTCTAGTTTGGCATCAATTGCACTAATAGCCGATGTCGTATTCGATTATGTTAAAATGAGCAGGAGTCGTTGGAAGTCATAGAAAGTTTCAAAATTACACTGAAAATATTTACGAAAATCGTCGAGCGAGACCTACTTTGACTGCTGGGAACGCTTTGCGTACTTTGGTTATAATTTCACGACTTCGGGGTTCGAGCATATCTAATTTTTTTTGGGAGCTTTTCTTTTCAAATACGAAAGATTCAGACCGTATTCGAGAGAGCGGCCTTTGGAAAAAAAGAGAAGATTCCGTTTACCGAATGTCTGCCATGACCACAGTTTGGTGCGATCACTTGATGACTTACATCAGCACGTATGTGAGAGAGCGCAGCTGGATTTCCAACGGACCACTCTGGATGTCATCAACCCAGTGCTTTGTTCGGAATCCCGTTTCTTTGGAAGAGCGTGGAGATCAGCAGTTTTCGCAGTTCCATTTTTCCATGTTGTCCACACATAAATATTGTCATCAAAAAAATAAATTGAAGCAATGTTTACTCTTTCTGGTATAAATTCATAAATTGCGTTCAAAAGCATTTTTAGCAAATGATTTCTGTTCATCGACATTCTGTGGCTCGCCCGAAGAGAGATTACAGTTTACTGATGATGGCACATACAGTTAACATTACTAGTGGTTGGTGTGCTCTTCGCTTGGCGCAGAACAGTTCAGCGTTCAGTTTACCGTGTATATAGAGTGGAAGGAAGAAGATCGTCGTCAATTTTTTCAATCAAAAATCACAGTCATCCCTGTCCCGATTCGTGTTCCATTGAATGTGCAACGTGCAAGATCAAGTGCTCGAATAGCTTCGTGCACTCGAAATGCACACTCAATCGCGGAGGTCCATGTCCACCGGTAAATTTTGTTTTCTTCTCCTCTTTTACTGAATGTTGAAACGATCGTTCTATTGGCAAGAATTCGGAGTGAACAATTTCCCTTCAAAGAATACGTCGTCGATGTTGACAGAGATATTTCGCCGCCGGCACATACGATCCAAAAAAAATTGTATCGAATGTCGAATGGTGTGCCTTATCCGGAGGCAGAAATGGAGTCGGTGTACACACTGAGCACTCATGGTTGGCCATCACGTGCATTTTTCAACCTTAACAAATCTCAGTTAGAAGCTTTTCGCGCAGCACTGACGAAGCAATTGGTTGTCATTCAAGGTCCACCAGATAAGATTCGAAGTTTTATTTTTGTCTTTCCTAATTTTCATGGTTTCGCCACTCATTGTGAATAGGAATGGGCAAAACGTACGTCGGTTTGCGCATCGTCGAAGCATTGCTGGATAACGTTTCGGCTTCTCAATTGCCGATTTTCGTTGTTTGCTACACGAACCACGCACTCGATCAATTCCTCGAAGGCATCCAAAAATACTGCAGTCATGGCGAGTTGATACGTATTGGCGGCAAATTGAAGTCAGAGGCCATAGAACAGTGTAACTTGGCCAATCTCAAAGCCACACTGAAATCAGGGCCTATTTTAGTGTTTTTCAGAGTTGCAACTGTAACTGCAATCCTAACTACAACCATAGAGTTGCAACCGAAGAAGAGAAAAATTTAGTGCCGATAGAGAAATTATTACTGCTGAATGAGTAATAAATAGTTATATTTTGCAGTTAATTTGAGTGTTGGAAAAACATTTTTTAGTCTCAGAAGAGTATTATTTAGCTAGCGAAAGAGTTTGACCCTTTAGTATTATTACACAAAAATATGATTATTCACAATGGGTGCAATTTGGACATCGATCGCGTTACTTTGCCCCGCACGTCGATAGCGATCAATTGATCCTCCAACGGCATCCGTTTTTCTTCGACTCGACAACGCTCTTTCTTTCAGATGAAACAAATCGAATATTCATATGAAAACCGCAAGGCTGAGCCCATTGCATCGAACTTAAATCGGTCAATGGATGAATGGATGTAAATCGGCGCTTTATGATTGACCGAGAAACGTTCAATTGCCTCACCCAAACATTCGGATGGAACCGTTCGGAAGGAGCATTCAAACCTGATTTCTATCACCTTGTCTATATACAAATTATTCAAAGCCAATATTAAGCAAAATTCGTTTCTGGAACGATTGCAATTTGATTTTGTCCGTTTTATTCCCAGTAATTTGCAATAATTCCAATTAATGAGAATATTAAGCGCGACATCTTTGAGGGGGTTTTGTAATTTCGCGACCTGAAGATTAAAGTTTTTTTAGGTTAATCCTGGTTCCGAATGAAAGGTCAGAAAATCGCAGTTCCGAAATTCGACGATACTCGATCTCGCCAAAAAATGTACATAATACGGATTGCATACTGAAACTTCATTGCACATTGGGGGAATCATGTGTCAGATTTCGAAAATGTCATTATTTGGAATTTGCCTAAAATGAATTTCCGAATGATTGGATTTTACGGAATCAGATTTATTATCTGATTCCAAATCTGATATGTTTTGGACACAGATGATTAACCTGATACCGTAAAGTGGAACAATTCGGAAATTGATTTCAGTAAAATTCCGTAGAAAGGAATATTTGGAATTTGACTGCCGAAGAAGTTCAAGGTGGAGTTTTCGATTGGCTGCGAGAATATATACAATTATTATAGTTTCTTCACTTACCCCGCTTGAGAATATATTCCTACAATTATTATTATAGCTGCAGACAAATATGAAACCCTTACTGCGGTGGAACTAATTGCTGCTCTCAAGAATCGGGATGCTGCGCTGGAAGAAGCGCGAACAAAAGTGGTCCTTCCACAAGCAGCACATGTATTGCCCACTCGCGATATGGCATACATTGAAAATGCCGACGATCCTTTCCGGCATCGATTCGAGTACGGGAGCCATCCCGAAGCCGAGTTTCGCGACAGCAATTACGATTTCGAAATCGGGCCGCGAACCTAAGACTGGCGCCTGAGCTCGGAAGAGTACGCAACGCAGTATAGGACCAGCAATCGTGACCCGATTAGCCATATGGTCGGCTACAACACAACCGCAACTTATTCGCAGGGACCCGACGACGGTAAATTAATTGATTAAATCATGCATTTTGTAGAGGAAAAACGATTGAAAAGCCTTGAATCGTGCCCAAGTTGCGGTACACAAAAGAATGATTGCTGTCCATCAGCGAGACCGCAATTCTGTAGAGAGAATTGTGAATGCTCCGATTTTCAGTCGTCTGTAATGCAATGCGTCCGAAGTTTCAAATTGTTCTGGTCTCGCAAATGAAAAAAAGCAAGAAACTCGTTCGGCTCTGGTTACAATACGAACGCAACGTAAGCAAAAAAGTTTGCTAGTGTGTCTGCGCTTCCACGATAACAGTTTATTTGTCTTGGGCACCAATCGAATCGTAACAATAAACAGTCACTTATATTGCTGTGCGTCGGCCGAATGTCCGAAACATCCTCGCGCACGAAAGAATGGGAAAGTCGAAACGAGAGCGAAAAGGAGAACCATATATATCTGGTTTCTCGAACCTTTGAGCGGTTAGTCGCGAATGCATACTCAATATCATGTATCAGTATTCTTGATTCGCAGCACACACTCACACTACGAAAAGACCAAAGTGAAATGGAAATGATTGTGCAGAGTGCAGTGTACGGTTCTCAGTTCTCGAGAACGTTCAGTAGGCATTGAGTAGCGGATTGTGTGAGACGCTGTACCCAAATCGTTCTGTCAATGTGATGCGAACGGAGAAATGGAGAACTATCAGAAGAAAAATCTTGCCCGTCCAAATGGTGAGAATCGGCGAAATAACGAAAGACCAGCAGCTGGTTCGAGTGGTGCGAGAAATCGAAATGAAAAAGTGACGAAACCGATCGGCTACAGGACACTGGAATTGGTATTAAAATTGGAAAATGACGCCGAATTGTTATTGAAACTGTCGTCATCGACGAACGGTTTCCTGCTTTTGCTCGACCAAAAATCCATTCGTTCGGATGTTATGTGCCTGATTCTGGCCGCATTGGCTAGGGCGTCGGAAACATCAACCGATCTGGCCACCATTCAATTCCTCGTACACTTCTACATGGAAATTATTCCGAAATTGAAGAGCGACGCTAATTTCCATCGTGAACTCAAACTTTACATCGCCAATTTGGCGAGTCACATCACGCTATATGCACCGGACCGTCAAAAACATATTCAGGCCGTGCAGAATCTGTTGATATTTTTGCGTCGAATGCAGTTGACGGTCTATCAGAAATCGTTTGATGCTGTGCGTGATCTCATGCAGCTCATGACGGCGCAAATCGAATTCATAAACCGGAAAGGAAACTCGATGAACGAATTTATCGTCGGAATGCTGGCACAGTTGAACGAATCGGTGGAAATTTTTAAGGAAATGCGCGACGAAACGGAACAGACTGAAGTGCTGATGGAGCCGCCAGAAGATTTTCGTAAGATCAGCATTTACCCAGACACATTTGACATCTTGAGCAACCACGAGCCGTTCATTCGCGAGAATTTGGTCGAAGGCAAGTACGTTGCCGGCATAGATCATTACTTGGATGTTCAGTTCCGTTTGTTGCGTGAAGATTTCGTGCGCCCGTTGCGCAACGGCATCACCGAATACCGTCGAATCAAAAATGAACCGAAGACAATGTCTGCCGCAAAGTTTCGCATCGGCGATTTGAATGTGTACCGAAATGTGCAAATTTATGGATCGAAAATGGTGCACAACGATCAGGTGCACTTCTGCAGGTTTGACTCTGCCCCGTTCCGGAATCTTCGTTGGCAGGTGAATGCACTATTTTCATTTTCCAAAAAAAATCGAGTTCCATTTTTCTGATCCCAACTCATCCGCGATAAATATGCAGTACAACAAGCGCTTGATGAATGGATCGCTCGTGTGTCTCACTTCCGACGATTTCGAAACATTCTTCTTTGCTACCGTTGCTGGGCAACGAGATCCTGAGAAACTGGCCAAAGGTGAATTTCAAATAAAACTCGAAATTGAACTGACGTCGATGCCTGACATATCGCCATTCATCACTTATGGAATGGTCGAATCGCAAGTGTATTTTGAGGTATGCATCAAGACCACTCTAAGATATTCCGAGAATTGATTTCCCCTGCTCAATATTATTTCGCAGGCCTATCGTCACAACTTGAAGGTGTTGCAGCAGTTCGGCATCGGAAACTTCCCACTCGAAAAATACATCGTTGATGTTGATAAAGACATTTCGCCGCCGTCATATCTGACCAAAGATACCGTCTACCTGATATCGAATGGTTTGCAACACACCGATCCTGATGCGAAAATGTCGCAAGTCAAAATGCTGAGCGACCAGCAATGGCCACCTCGAGCTGATTTCAACTTGGATGAATCCCAATACGAAGCGTTTCGTGCAGCACTCAGCAAACAAATGGTGGTCATTCAAGGTCCTCCGGGTTAGTTGTTTTTTTATCTCTCTTCGCTATATCCAATAATAATGTGTAGAAATAATGAAAATCATCGACGGTTCAATACAGGCACGGGCAAAACATACATCGGCTTGCGCATAGTTGAAACTTTGCTGGCAAACACGAGAAAATGGCCGATTCTTATTGTTTGCTACACGAATCACGCACTGGATCAGTTCCTCGAAGGCATCAAAAAGTTTTGCGGTGATAATGAGCTGATCCGCATAGGTGGCAAGTCACAGAGTGATGAACTGCAGGAATTTAACTTGGCAAACATCAAAACCAAAATTAGAAGCAATCGAGAAGTACCATCGTTTATTCATCACGGCCGCTATGAGAGCAATCAACGATTGTCGGCCATTCAAGAAGCCATATCACAACTTGAAAAAGGCATCGAGCACGTTACTGACGCTGTGCTTGGATATCAGCTGGAAAGAGTAATTTTGGACTGCAATAATCAGCATAACCTTCAATTACATTCAATTGGACTGAGTTCATTTGACATGAGTTTCAATGAGAAAATACTGTATTGGCTTGGCTATGGTGTGAATATGGTGCCAGAACAGCCTGATTCGAATAGTACGGATCCCGAAAACGAATTTGATGTTGAACTCGTTCCGCAAGCTAGCGATGAGCTGGAAATGGATGAAGAGGAAGTGAAAGAAATGGAACGCGACCGATTCGTTGATATGAGTTCAGATGAAGAGGATGCGTACCGACCGCGGAACAATCAGCAAACGTTCCGTGAGCCGATACATCTCACCAATATCGTTCCATTGAATCATGAAGATGCGGATGGATTCACGGTCGTCTCGAAGAAACGTAAATCGATCAAACAACAAATTAAACGAGAAATCAGAAAATCTGAAACAATGACTCGCGAGCAAGCGGCATCAGTCGCAGATATACATCAACTCCTACCGAATGATCGCTGGAACTTGTACCGGTTATGGATCAAACTGTATGTGGAGCAGTTCGAAAAGAAAATCAGGATCTTACGCGACGCATACAGGATCGAATGTCTTCGCTTCAATGGTCTGCGTCAGCAAGAGGACATTGAAATCGTCAAACGGGCGAAGATCATCGGTATGACGACAACGGGAGCAGCCAAATACCGCCACATCATCGATGGAACCAAACCGAA
>JANTFB010130414.1:0-11148 GCA_026546635.1 Porricondyla nigripennis | reverse complement strand
TTCGCGGATCACCTGGTGCTCCAGAGAGTCTCGCACGGAGCACTGGTGATCCATCGGATCACCAACGCCCACCACTGGTCTAATCCATACAATCTCTAGACGGAACCAGTGCAAATTGGACAACACCGAGTAATCCATATGAGATATTCGAAGACATTCTTTTCTTAGTGTGTACTCGCGGCGGATGCCGCCGGCACGACGAAAAAACCAATCGAATTCATCGTGTCGCGGAATTAAAATCGTTTACGTGTGCCCCGCCATGGCATGGTGTTCATTTTGTGCATACAAATTTGAACAGTTCTTTTCGGCTGTTATTGTTGTTCCGAAATAATGAAATTAATCATTCAACGGACTTGGTCCTGTGTGCACTGTGCAGTGAATAAATTTGCCGGCGAAACATCTCATACTCACATTATATTTTCGCTGTATAGCGTTTACTGGCTGGCTACTGGTCGGCTACTGCATAGGTACATAGACTGCTATAGTGTTGCGCCCATGGAAAATCATTTGAGCAGAAGCGGTCGACCAAAAACCACCTCAATGGAAAACGGTTTAGCAAAACATTGAAAAGCAAATTGAATTATTTATTATGAATTTTATGCGTCGCCGCACGCAAACGGCTTCCCATTTGCTGCGATGTACGTATGCTTCGTTCTCGAGCAGAAAACCGCAGCCAGAGATGAAATCGATACAAACGTTCGGTTTGTGTGCTTTGCACGGTGGTGCCGGCGCACATCCGGCCATTTCGTCCAAATGAGAAAGGTGATGGTGACCGATCCATCGAACCGGCACACACTCACACCATCGGAATCGAGCCCAATAAAATTACTCCATCGAAATTTCACGAAGCAAACATTCGTGCTCGCGAAAGCAGTATGCCAAGTAGACCCCTTGAGATAGACAATTCGGGGAAAATACACGCAACCTTCGTCCACACGAAAGACTGCTCCGTGGCATTTCAATTGAGTACACGCAGCACATCGTTGCGACCGGATCCCAACATTATTTTTTTCAATTAAACGCTCTGCCTAGGCCTATCTCCTATCGTCACGTTTCGCTCCGCCTTGTTTTGTCCGGCAATTGGCCCACCATTCCCACTCAACAATTTACCTCGTTTGTAATCCTTTTGAACCTAATCATTTCGCAATTTGTTTGCGATTCAGATGCGGGAATAGCCAATCGGGAGAAACGTTGCCCCCAACGAAATTGACGGGGTCGTCTATGTTGGTAGCGCCACTGTATCGTCTGTTGGGGGGACAGTGCAATATTACATCGATAACGTCTGGTAAAAATACTTAAAAATTGTTTTTGCAATCATTCCCCATTGACGTTGGTTCTTTCTATTCAAATTGCTTTTGATGTCGCAACCGTTCCGAATATCTTCCACACATGAAATGCATGGAATTGAGCAGCGGCGCTGCAAAAATATGCGCATTCCATCGATTCGCCACATGGCAAATACCATATGCGAAAAGTTCTCGATGAAACCAAAAGAAAATATATACGTTTCTGCTCAGAGTTCGTGTGTTGCCAACATCAACGACTCCATCGAAATGACCGAAGCGATGTTTCATTCCGATGCATCATTCGCGTCTCGCTTCATTCTATATATTCAGTTCACTCAACTGGTCGGTCCACAGACTTCGCACACGCATTCCATCGCATACAAACTGCAAGCCGCAACGCGCTACCAATGCACAAACCAAGGGTAAAGTTACCGATATTATCGACCGAATATTATTCGCCTGATGTCACCTATAACTGCCTATCGATTGGCCAATGTTCGCTGACGTGACAGTATCATCATCGACATTATGAATACGAATAGTACGTCATGAGACAATAACGTACGAGGATAGAATAGAATTTTGCGTCCCCGTAGATTGAACGAAAGGGAAGATTGAAGAATGAAGGAATATACGGTGCGACAGACATTGACTTATCGCGATAAAAACTTCGTGTTTCGTCTCACATGTTTACTCGGGAAACGTCATGAAAGTTGTGGCGGAATGGCATCGTCGGTTGTGCACACAACGCACATCGACGAAAGGCCACATCGCATCCCAGTCACAATTTCCAGAAACTTCCAGAATCGACTGTAAAGAACAAAAAAAAAACCCAAGATACCTTGTTTTCGCGATGTCACACGCCGGTCAAATTTCAGACGGCATCGAATCCGCATGTCCGAGCGAACGAACTGAAAATAATAATAATAATTGCATTGTTCTTCTCGCACCATTTGACGATGGGTGTTGCGTCCTCGCCATCGTTTCCCGAAAGTTTCCAGCCGAAAAACCGAAAATGTCCGTCGTCCGACGTATTTCATCCCATTTACGTCGCATCTTTCACCGATGTGCCTGTTCCTGTCACGGCCACGGTTTTTATGGCGGTTCATCATCAGTTAAAAATATATAAATATTATAATGGTGATGATGATGATGATGATGGAGAAGAAGTAACGACAACCAAATAACCGAAAAGGGAGCGGAGCGAGAGAGAGAGGTGGGATGCCAGAGCCGCAGAGAAAACATGCGAAATGGGAAGTGAAAGTGCGAAAGGGAACGAAAAACCATCGCAAAGTTGTCCGCAGAATCCTTTTCGTTCCGGCAAAGCGTACTTTTTGCTGCTTCCCGTCGCCTCTCGCGTTCCGCATCGTTTCGTCGTTGTGTTTTTGTTGCGGCAATATTTTGTTTTCGACATTCTCGTGTTGTCTTTTTTCGGCTGTCGTTGTGCCGTCAGCTCGTTCTTCTTCTTCTTTCTGGTCGTCGTCGTATTCTTCTTCTTTTTCATTTTGATGTGCTTTTGCGCTCGGCTTTCTCTGTTCATTTTATTCGACACAAAAAGAGTCGCCGACGTCTAATGTTTTATTTATACATTTTTTTTTTCTCATCATTTATCTTCTTATTACAAACTCCAGCGCACAGTCGATGTCAAAATGTTTCGCTTTTGAGAATGAGAGCCGACGGAGCCACTACATGCGTTGTCTGTCTGTGTGTGTGCATGCGTTTGGATCCCGCTGCGAGTGGAGAAGCATCGAAGAAAAAAAAAACGAAGTGAGGCACTTTACGGTTAATAACGGTATAATCGCGTTGTGTGAGCGTCCATGCGACTACACGACCATCGAATCATCATTGGTGTGCATGGAAATTCATTCCGAAATGGTGTGCTGGTAGCTGGTGCGATCGAAGAGGACGCGGGATGCATGTGGATGTGTTCGGCATGGACGTTGCGACGCATAGAAGCGTATAATAGCGAGTCGCTGCATAGCGCAACGAGAGACAGAATATTGCTGTGCAATATTCGTATTATTCTTGTTATTATTATCGCCGGATCCGTGTGCGAGTGCCGAGTATCGTCTACCGTATGCGTGTCACTCTACAGCGGAATTTTCGTCATTTTAAATGGGTCACACGAACGAAGAAGAGGAGATTACATAATGTTTAAATAAAATCCATCATAAAAAGCTTTTCTTTCATTTCATTTGACGTCACACTCTCTCTCTCTCTCTCTCTGGTCTCTGCACCGACAGCAATATTCGTGGCCAATGGCTACACAACAAGCACCGAGCACCGAGGCTAGCTGCGATGCTGCTGAGCAGCTGATTCATACCGAGTGTACGACAGCGGCTACTACAATCGCATTATTCAATGGAAACGCGCAAGCAAAACTTTCGTACCCAGTTCATCACTCGACGGAGATCTATTTCGCATATATTTTCTGCTATTATTTTTATTTTCTGTGTCGCAGCTCGCCCCCTGCTCGCAACCTTCATCTCCTATCGCACAGACGCGTCCAGATATGCCGATGCATGCGAAGCTATCTCCGTTTTATCCATCTTCCCGACGTGCTTCGCAGCTCACGCTCTTGCCGCAGCTAAACGCAAGAAAGCAAAGCAGAAAAAGCACGAATTGAAAATGAAAATTAGTTTTTTGGGTGTGGCTGGCTGCTGTTGGCCGTCGCAATGTGTGAGAATATTATCCACAAGAGATAGAAAGTTGTAAAACGTGATGACATTTGCGGCATCGCGCACCCGAATTGAATTTTAATGTTAATAATTTTTAAACTTCGCATTAGTTTGGCGTTGATACATCCGTGAAATGCTTTCATTTTTCCCCGTCCGTCAGCGCCGGTCGGGTGTGTGCGCGACAAACTCCCGAAGGAGGCACAACTTTGCAGCATACGCTTCCACAGCGTCGTTCTTCCCCTCCCCCCACCGCTGCCCTACTCGTCCCCTGGCCCGAGTCTCCTGCGTGCGGTTTCTTGCGTCACGCGTATGTTTATTGCGGATAAATGATAAATGCTCCTGGATTTAAATTATTGTGATCGATGCGCCGGTATTCAACCCAAATTGCAGCCAATGGTATGCCGTATGCGTGTGCGCCGTGCGTCAGATGTGCATCCATGTGCTTATTTATGCAATATGCATCTTGCTGTTGCGTCCTATTTGCTTATGCTTCCGGTCTTGATTTGTTCCGTGTACGATATATATTCATTCGCCTTCTGCGAACTGAGATGCCATCCATGTGCGATGTGCTTAGTCGGCATCGCGTCTCGTCTGCAATGTGCAACGAAATGCACACATATTTACGATTTAATAGGATTCGAGCCGCTTCATGCTGTTCGGCCCATTCCCACGCCATTCCATCGAAATGCACTCGATATGGATTATTGTTGTTGTTGTTGTCGTTGCTGCGGTAGATTTCGTTCTATCGTTTTCAATGCCGTTCTGTTGGATGATCCGAGTCCCGAATGCTGACATATTGACATTCCGTTTGTCGCCGGGCCAAGCTTTCTTATGCATATTGGCTCAGCGACACCATGAAATTTGTACAACCGAAAATACTTTAATTACTGGTGACGCACAATTTGGGCGCCGAATCAGGTTCGTGTCGACGGTGTACAGAAGGTTGTCTTCAGACCTGATTCTTTGCGAGGTTGTGCACACGGCATCCAGTCATTTTATTTATGCATGAATTGTTGTTCGCATGACGGCAGCGGCGCCTTCCCTCCCCCACGAATCACCGAAAACTACTTGCGAATGCATTCGATAGTCGATACTTGATCGATGGCAAGTGCGCGATCCAGTTCCCACATTCATATTGCATTTCACGTACTCTGGTATGCATGAGATTGTGCACACGAGCCAGGGCCAACGAGCGAAGGCATGATTCGATTCGAATCGAATTATTATTATATAATTATGTGTATCCGAGTCCGCATATCCGCACGGAGTCGACTTGGTGTCCACCGGAAGCGTACGCATAATCCGTTCGCATTATCGCATCGAACATTGATGAAAACTGGGTCGCATGCCATTCGTCGCTGTCCGGCTGTCGACTCCGGCTCGCCGTCGTTGTGTGGCGGCGTTGATTAATTTCATAAAATGGACATTGAACATGGACAGAGAGCAGAGCAAACATTCTCAGAATGAGCGATGTCGCATCGTCGCCAAGCATATTGCGCGGGTGTGGGTGGGCATTGGGCATGCCGTCGTCGATGTGAGCCCACTGCGGTCAATTGTCGTCGAACGCATCAACATGTGAACATCAGCATTCACACGTAAAATGCACCGAATCGGAGGGTCCCCGGATGTGCGTGCGGTGGCCTTGCCTCAACGACGTTCAACGAAACGATTACACGCACGCAATGGACCGATGGTTGAGGCGAAATTCGATGGTCGATGTTGTAATAACAATAATTAATAACGATTCGCCATCGCATTGGAAGGATGTATCCTGAATTAATGTTGAAATAATAACAATTTCGAACAATATAATTCGTGGGCCGGGACCCCGAGACACGAATGGCGTCAATACGGTGCATCGACCACGACATTGTGTAATTCGGATCAGATTGCATAGCATACGTTGCCTCTTATTTCGGTGCCGTGCCTCTGCCACAGACGTCGGCCACTCGGCCATTGGTGTGTGCAGTGCAGCTGAGTGTGTCCATGGGACCGACTTGCATCTTCGCATCGACGAGAGACGACTAGGAGCACAATGAACGTGTTGTATCGTGGCGCCTGGCGTTGAATGGGCCGTGCCGGTGGTTGGCGATGGCAATAGTGACTGTACTTGGCGATGGCAGAATCGATGGCCAAATTCGAATTTCGAGGCGGCCAATTACTCTGCCAACGAAATGCCGGCCAACCCATCATCTATCGGACATATTTTGCGAATTTTCGCCATCGAATTCCGTTGATGAATGCGTTCGAGCTGTAAATATGCTCGATGCTCGTGCGCGAAATCGTCCGCGCCATGCACAATGCACATTAGCTCGCATCGTACTTATCAGCTTATTGCGTTTCACAGGCGGCAAACGGCTCGCACCGGTGAATGTGCGTAATAGGCACGTCGTCGGAAGTGATGGATGGATTGACTGACTGACTGGCGGACTGACTGCTGCCAGTAAAGTGCTGAACGATATTTGAAATTCCAGCGCTTCGTATCCGCCGCTCCGCACGAACGGACATCGATGGGATCGAACGAAGAGTGCACACTGCACTCACAGCGCAACGCCATTCATGGATAAATGGAAAACACGACGCGGAGCCGCCACATAATTGTTTTCGGTGCTGATATTATAATGGGGCCATCGTTTCGATGCGATAATGTGGGAAGTTGGAACGATGGCCGACGAGAATCGGCGTAAAATTTCAATTGCACACACATTCCGGAAGCGTGGGCTCCGAAGAAGGCTGGTGCCTCGACACAGCCGATTCGGTTGACATTCGGAGGCGACGAGACATGTGCGCAATTCTTATGAAAAGAAATGCTCACGGAATCGCGGGTCGCTTTACCATTTTATCCGCATCGCTTTCCAAGTGCCCAAACGACGCTCTCTGCTGCCATTGTTTCGCTGTCGTCACTCGCAGACCGCGCGAAAAAAAAATCGGACGGAACAAAGTGATGTCGCGCATCTCTCACATTAAAACTTATTGCGCGGCGAATGGCCAAAACGTGTTTGGAAATTCTTGTTTCGTCACTTGGTCGCTCGGTCGCCTTCCTCCTATACGTCGTCCGCACACGAGACTATTTAGCTGTTTTGCTGTCAGCAGCTTTCGCGGTTTTCCAACGGAAAAATGAATTTTCATGGTGGCCAACGGAGAAAAATGAGCGAACCGAACCGGCCAAAGTGAATGGGAAAAAGAAGAAAAAGGGAAAAAATGGCGGAATTCGTCGTCGCCGCGATGCGATGGCAACGCGCAAAAACGATCTTAAATAATTTACCGGAGTTTTCAAGTTTAAATGAAAACCAAAGCTGAGAAATCGATGGCGGCGAAAAAAATTGTTCGATGGCGAAAACTTTTCCCATACATTTCGGTGCTGAAGCGTTCGTTGATCACCGTCGTCGCCGTCGTCCAGGCCATTCTGCGAAGAAAGAAATCGATGGGACAAGTCGCCATAATGGAACACTCTTTAAACTCGTTTTTAACTATTTTATACTTGAGCTGTCTGAGTCAGTGGCAGCACCAGCACCATCGACCGGTGCAAAGTTAAACGTCGGGCTTGGAAACTTCGTGGGGATCTCCCGTTCGGAGAACCAGGGAACGAATCGCACACAACAAAACACAAACACATCCACACATGGGCAGGGTTGGCAACATCGTTGCGAGAGAGAGAGAGAGAGAGAGAGAGGGATGGCAGGAAGAGGGGAAGGGAGCGGCAAAAAGTATGCTCTTTGCGTTGCGCATAACAACATGTACCGAAATGCGGCCGAGACATCTTCTTCGCCTCTTCAAAAACTATTTTTATTCGTTTTCATCACAATAAATTATCTGGTGAATGACGAGAGGCTGGGGAGAGTGTGCGATGAACGAAATCCATTTTAGGGTAAGTGTGCATAATATCACGATGGATTATATACGCTTCTCGGTTGATGCCAAATATGGACGACGTGAACGAATGACATGACTTATATGCTTGCCACTTGCAACTGATTCTGAGCTCCGAATAGTGGAACGTTGTCGTCGCCGTCGTCGTCGTCATCGTCGCCGGCTCAAATGCGTCTTGAAATGCTGTGGCTTGTCGTCGAGTTTGGTGGACGTCGTTGTCGTAGTCATGCTCAAGCGCATATGAACAGTCAAATGGTGCTCAGTGCTCAGGCTCACACAGAGAAACCGCCATCGACCATCACCATCACCATAAGCGCCGAGCACCGAGCATCGAGCATCGAGCAGCAGCAGCAGCAGCAGAAGACACAACAAACAAATGGTGACCATAATAGCGGCTCATATACATTTATTATTTTAATTGCAATATAAATGTCGAGGCAATAATACGATTACGGACAATAAAATAACAACATTTACTCAACCCTCCTCCCCTCCTCCCCTCCTCCCCTCCACCCTACACTTGCACTCTACGCCTCCGTGAGCTAAGAATTGAACAGGCACATACGACTTCGCTTGTTCTTAGAATAAGTTTGCTGGCTGCGCCCGAGTGTGCGATGTGTGAGAATGAGCCGAACAAAAGACAATGCAATGGTCCAGAGTGCTGTTGTGCGGATAAGCAAACAGCATTTGGTTTTGTCGGCATTGAATATCATTATTGTTGCCGTCGCTGTTGCTGTTGCTACCGCACTGATGATCTACTACATATTATTGTATGTTGCGGCAGTCGCAATTGCCAGAGTAGCGCCTTCCATTCGGCGTCGCCGTCTGCATTCGAGCGATGGCGATGTGATTTTGTGTAAATGTGGCAGAGATAAAGTGCAAACAAAACTTATTGCATATGCGGTCGCCACATTGTTTCGAATATTCCGTCCGCAGCCCAAACGCTCATAAAGTAAATTTCTGTGTACGTTTCGAATACAATTTTGCGTTTCCCATTGCCACTAACTACTGCCAACACACGACGCACGCACGCACAACCTTCGTTTGACTTCGATGTGCTGTCCTGTGCAACACGAAATCGGTGCGTTCGTTGGCAGTGAGCAGAGTTCAACATTCTCTTCCCGATAACCGAGTGAAGCGAACGGGAGCGAAGGAAAAAATGGGGTACAAATCTCCGAGAACGCGAGCGATTCAAGGATTCAATAGTTCGAATTAAGAATCCCAAACATTGTTTCGGTCCGAACTTTAATCGCCGTCATGCAACCAAAGAAACCACCGAAATTTTCATCTCGAAATTGCTTCATAACGAAACGGGTGGCAGGAACGAGATGAACTACTACAGTAAGCCCGAATAAAGTGATGTGTAGTGGCACTGTCCCGAGTCCTGACCCGACTGCTGACGAACGAATGACTTTTATGAGTGAACAACAACAATTGAGAAGTTTCGTCATTCCGCCATTAAAACGATGTTGAGATTGTGTTGTGGATCGTGGATGTCTATGTCTATGTTGACCGAAAGCGGGGCAGAGAGAGAGAGAGAGAGTGAGCGAACGTATTTCGGCCGAACAAACAACGAGAAATACTTGGCAATAATATTTACGTTGATTTGTGCTCAAACGTCTTGCTGCTGACCATTTTTCGTCGTGTTGTCTTTGGACTTTACAACGACCGCATTGATGTTGGGATTTTGTCGTTCACTACACACTCGCACAGTGTGACTCTCATCGAAAGCGCCGAACAAACACTTTTCCGTGAAACTTTTCACTTTCCGCCAACTACCAAATGCGAGATGCATGCGATGCCCATTGACCGGCACGAACAAGCAAGCATATCAGGCCGCACGAACATTCTCGACCTGCAGTCATTCGATGAAATTGAAAATGGGAGACGGACAAGTTGTGAGAAAATTAAATTTAAACGATAAATAAATTGAGCACGAGTGGCTGGGGCTATGGAACGTGGACGGGAGTCGTTTGGCCGAATGGCCATAGGACACGACAGAAGAATGACGATCGTTAGGAGAACGGTGCTCAAATCAAAGGGAAAAATTGCACCGAAGAAGTGCATAAGGCTCGTTGCGGTTGTGGTTCCAGTGTTAACACTTCTTTTTGAACTAATCTCTGCCGGCCGCTCCTGGACGTCTTATAGACCGCTTCGCCAACATCAATCCCATGCAGTCGCACTTTCGAAAATGAACTCGCTTCACAATACTTGGACACGAATTCCAGGTGCAACGCCCTTGATCACTCTGAATTGATTCTCTTCCCATCCATATGCACCAATTCTTCACTCTTTATCCAGCTCGCCAGCGCTGAGTCGCCACTAATTCCTGCCTTCGCATCACCCGAGGCCCATCTCTCAGATATGACGTTATCACACAAATGGCGTCAGAGTCTTGCAGCAATTTGAGTTCTTGTGCACGATCCGACCCAACATATGCACGGAAGGTATCGAACCGCCACGACTCGTTCATTGTCGATGCCTTCGCGAAATATCTTCTCAAAATTAACGACTTGTCTGAAGCGATGGTTTTAATCGCTTTCGACGAGCTCTCTGCCAACAACTCATAGCACGCCATTTTCGGCTTAATCGCTTCTCTGCGAAACAGGCCCCAGGTGACACGATTGATCTAAGTGCTTTATTTCACACGAGGATTCGAATGTGTGAGCGTCGCCTGTGCGTAGGCATTCAATCGTCACCCACAAATATCGTGTCGCTCTCCCGAATGTAATCGACAACAGCAATAAAGGTTATATACCTACCAGATATTACCTTGTACCCACGCTGGGACAGCGTTGGCGCTGGAAAAATTGAGATGAAGTTGTACTCACTTCTCGTGAGAACACAATCTCATGCATGTTCGATTTACACATTCCTGATGAGCATATAGTGTGAGTGCTGAGTGTGTCCTGTATGATATACGCTACGGAACACATTCATTTTGCTCTGTTGCGTTTTGTATTGCTTGGAGAAGCGAGGCCGATTATAAAAAATGATGCGATGTGATGTATGCTCTTATATATTCGGCCACCTGGTCATCTTCAGGAGCGTGGTCTTTATTCAAGAAAAACGAATACATTATTCGCGCATCAATTAACTGGAGCAAATAACCTACAAATTTCCCAAAAACACTTATCTGATACAATCACACTAATCAATTGTCCAATCACAGAATTAAAAAGCAATACGGACATTGCCGAAAATCACTGTAAGGTGGTGGCATGCCAACAACGGTTCAAATGATATCAGTTTTTCAATTACAGTTGCGGTGATCATTGCAAATGATATGGTTGACTTCTCGAATTTGCATCCTG
>JANTFB010130303.1:0-11149 GCA_026546635.1 Porricondyla nigripennis | reverse complement strand
TGATTCTAATGCTTTAACATATTACTTAGCTATGTCGTATTTATATAGATAATAATAATAATTAATAATATAATTTATTTTAATTTATAAATAGATTTGCCAGACGTAGTTTATTTTATTTACGTACGCGTTTCTTCCACACATGCAATTTTAGAGCAAATGATCAATCGGGCTTAATTGAAATTATATATAATCATTTTTTTTAGATGTGGAATTATACACAATTTTCCGCGGTGTACGCTCCTAATCCATTTATTTCTTTGCTTTTTGCGTGCATTTTTCGAATGAATAAATTTACTTTTCATATTGAGTTCGTGGTTGTGTCTGTTGATTTTGTGTTCGTTTCATAATTTTTATTGATTCTTGGGACCAATACATACTTCGTACTTTACCGGAATAGAAATTCCGGTAAAGTAAGGGTTTTACTGTAAGAATAGTTTATAGAAATTATACAGAATAATACATAATAATTCAATATTTAATTTGAAATTGTCCTGAAACAATTACTTAAATAATATAGTTGATTTTGCTAACTTATTCCTACATCTTATGATTAATAATAATCAATCAATACATTAAAAATGTATTTTTGTCTTACAATAAAAGCAATTTAATTTGCTAAATGGAGATATTTGTTTGATTTTGTAGGTTTACTCTTCGCCAATCCAGTTGAAATAAAATGTTTTAATTCAATTGCATTATGTTTGTGTTTTAATTCAGTCGACTTTTTTATTCTTTCATTCTTGAGTGAACCGATTCCATATGCATGTACGTTACATTTTACATACCAATTGGGATAAGTAAATCTTACATTTTTTACTCTCAACTTTCTTAATGTTAAATTCAATTTTCTTTGCCATCATTTTATTTTATTCAAGATAATGTTCATGTAATTCAGCTATGTGATAGTGTGTTAGTACTGGGGATCTTTGTTGCGTATGTATGTTCACTAGGGTGACCTTTATTTGGATATTTTTGATATTCCCGTTTTATCAGTCGGAATTAGGTGCCACTGGGTCAAAATTCGTGTAAACTCTTCGTCCAAATTGATTTGCTTCCAGAACGCGCTCAAAGCGATTTAGTTTACACCGAGAATTGTAGAAACAATATTTTGTTCAGATGATCGTCAATAACACCGACACCGTCATCTCCTCAGACAACAAATCGACTGTATGAGTAACCGATTGACCGGACCAGTGACGAGGAAAAAAACGCGATGAGTATTGAGTACGTTCCGAACCGGTTTGGACCTGTTTGGTCGAGTTTTTATTCACAGTGGCACCGAATTCCGACTGATGGAATGGAAATATCGCTAAAAAAAATTCCATCGTACTAGCTATAACCAGAGAAACATATAGAATTAGCTTTTGCAGCGTTATCTGGCACTATAGTGCTAATATCCACTGCTGCATAGGCAGCTATGGCACTGCTCGCCTACCTTGTTGCTAGTCAATACCGCAAAAACAACAATGACAACGGCCAGTGTCATAACTGCCGATGCATCAGTGGATATTAGCCAAATAGCACTGTCAAAGCTACAATTTTTTAGTTATCTGGCTATAACTATAACACACCTCAATGTGCACTAACACCATAAATATTCTAATATTTGAAGCGGAAATAATTGACTAGAAAAACTATACACAGGCTCGTGGAATGATTTTTTTCATTTCATTCAGTTTGGAAAACCCAATAATTTGAATAAATTAATGAATATTCTAACTATTCATTTGAATAATGAATATTCTAACTAAAAACTACGACTGGGTTGATGAAATAATAATAATAAATTAATAACTTAAAATTAATATACGGAGGAAAAAATCCGTATGACTGACACAAGGTTTCTCTCACGGATTGTGAAAGAGGTCCCCGAAAAAAACAATTCAAAAAAAAATATCACATTCTGTTGGTTTTGTTCAAAATTGAATCTCAATCCAAACATTTAGTAAATGTAAATAATAAACACGAGAAAATAAATATAATTGATCAAAAAATATTTACGAAAAATGACTAGTCATTACCGGTGTAGGAAAAAATAAATCTAAATAAATTCGGGATGGTGGAAAGTTATTTCAGAAAGCTAAGTATTGCGTAATTATATAATAATATTAATAATTTGTTAATCGTGAAAAGTTTCTACTCTTGCGTTCATTTTGAATTTCATTTCACTTTTCCAATTAAATAGAGCCACCAGACATCCATCATCCCGCCATTTTTCAATTTTTATTGTATTCTGATCAATGATTAATGAAAATGATTGTTTTAAATCGTGAATATGATAGCATGGACAATGAAAAATTCCTATTCTAATCGTAATTACAATAATAATAATCAAAATGCTGTACGACAATAACAATAATAATCAAGAATAATAGTAGTAATAGTAATAATCCGTGTAGTCATTCGCCAAAATCATCCATCATGAGCAACCAATTCTCGCACATCAATTTCAATGCACAGCTCTCAATTTTCGAATCGATTTTGAAAAAAATAATTATAAACAGTAGTACCTAGATACAATGAACAGTGAACAAATAAATGACACACAAATTTTTTTTGTTGGCATGGAAATTATGTGTATGAGGGCGGACACCGACCGCAAGGCATATAGATTTTTGTTCTTATTTTGTTTTATTTAGATTTATTCTGTTAAAGTAATTTAGTATTTATATGGTGTACCTACGTTAGTTTTAGATATTTTCATACATACACATATATGCATGTATATATAATTATATACACACACATATACATACACGTATACATATATAAACTATTTGAATTATTTTACGACAGTTTCAATCAATTTGCTAATATATATTATATGCAAAAAGTTTGCTTCTACTCTTCATTTTTTTTCGATTTTTAATGATCATATTTTTCATCTCTCTTTGTATCGCTAGGAGCAGCATGTGTGAGTAGCAATATTACTCTCTATATTTTCATTAGTCATTCTATTCATATGTACACTCCCTTTTCGTCGTTCCACTCTAAAAAATATCATGTCGAATATCGTATTTTCCAGGTTTGTCTCTCTTGTTTGCATTAGTGATTTATACAAATGGGAAAGCTTTGTATATCTTTTCTATTTTTCTTTTTTGAAAAATGATGATCGTGCCAATGGACAGTTATGCGCTCATGAATTTGGAGTGGCAGAGTGATAAATATTATGCGTGCAATGTGAATGCATCTATCAAGTTGCCGCAATGTTTTCATTGAATGTGTGTCTCTAGCAGATTTCACTTAATTGCACATTGTTGCGGTTTTTGCGGATCATCATCATTTTAAACATAAATTACTTCCAGTCACAGATTATTATTACTACCATTACCACTATTGTTATTATTATCATTAATATTATTATTGTTAATGTTATGGTTATTAATATTGCTATTCAAATGGTAATTTGAATGATTTTGACTGATATTTGCATTATTTCTATTTAAATTGTTGTTATTATCATTGTCATTATTGTTACTATCGTTATCATTGATATTATTATTACTGTTGTTGCCTGATGAAATTGATAATGTGTCGTTTCCCAGCCCCAGCGAACTGTTCAGTAAACTTTGATGACGATTCAGATGAGCCTGAATAGATGTGATGGTTGCAATTGATGTTGGTGTTGTATGTCACAACATGTCATCCGGATCTTGATCGTCAGGATCTTGATCGAGATCCAGATCGGTATCGTGGCCTAAATCCAAGTCCATATCATCGTCATCGCACATATCCATCGAGTGATGTTGACCGCCTGTTTGAAAACCATTCGCAACATTTTTGAAAAATAAATATCTCATTGAAATACTCGACAGATTTTTCACGTACCATTTTTCGCGTCGGCTTCATCCTTCCATTTATCCATAGATCGGCGCCGTGCGTTCATAAAAAAGTTTCCGACCGTTGTTGGCTCTAAGCCAAGCTGTCGGGCGATAGTCACTTGCATCTCTTTGGACGGCCTCTTTGTCTCCTTTTTGTTTTTTGTTGGGAGAATATATCAAGTGCCCAGTGAAAATCAATTGAATATTCGAAAAGCATGCGAATGAATGGATTTACCTTGAAAATCGCTTGTAAAGTGCGCCGCTGTAAATCGGTAAACACCAGTCGCGGTTTTTTCGGTGATGATAGATGCTCGACGACTGGTGGAATTTCTTCTTTTCTTTTGCAGCCAGTCAATGGAATATCTTTAATGGAAGGGAATAACAAACAATTTGAATTATTTTTTCATCGTGGAAAAAAAAACATTTTCTACTTACTGCCTCGTTGTGGTATTTGGGCCGCTGCGGGGGAAACGACGAGAGTAAACAAAATCATAAGATATTTGATTGGGACATTGGGAGAAATATATTGATGGAACTATTATAGGTACATCAACATTGGACAGTGGCAGAACTATTATAGGTACATCAACATTGGTTTTTATGAACGTTAGGTATGATCAGTAGACTGGACGCCCGTCATATTTTTTTTCGATTTTCTCGATGTTTCGGTGCCAAAAGGTGCTGAATGAACTAAAATTCTAGTTGAAGTTTCAACTCAATCGAAAAACACTGAATATCTCCTCAACTAGAGGTCCGTATGACGCGTGTGAGGGCCAGATGGGCGTGCTGCAAAATAGATGATCCGTACAACTGACTCTTGAACCGGCAAAAAGTATCGTAGAATTATTGAATCTTCCTACGAACAGTTCCGACTTTTCGATGTGCGCTTTTCGCTCTTGGTTTATAGTTTAAGAGCGCCGAAGTAGCTGCAGAAGCCTACGTAGAGCTAGTTTCTGAGACACCTACAGTCTACACAATGGTGGAAGCGTTGCTGTCGCGACTGGCTTGTACGCATTTCGTGAAACGCCTTTCGAATCTGAAACTTTCGAGGCGCGAACTTGATGACTTTTTATTTCTCAGAGCGATGGCAGAGAAAGTTATGATCTGGATCACACAACGCAGATCGTATTTAATGATCAAATCGGGAGATGTACTCGAAGTCGAAGCGAATAGAAAACTATCTTTTCACTTCATGAAGTATAGAATCGAAAGAGAAGGAGAAACTGTATTTTCGATGATGGAATTGCCTGCAAACACGCGGACAAGGGAAGTGAGTAAGGCATCAACACGGAAAGCCGGTTTGTGTCGATTGATGCCAACATAAATGTTGTCTATGTGCTCTGCGCGGAAAACGCTGTAAACGGTTCTGATAAAGTTATACATATACGTATATGTATATCAATATGAAGAACGAAAGATGGCGTATGTGTCGGGGAATCTGAAGCGGCGATCGATGTACGATCTCTGATGTCGGTACTCGCACGGAAAATGCATTACGATGAAGTTAAAATTGGTTCCTTACCTGCCATTCGCAGTGCGGACATGCGTTGAAATTCTGGCTCCTGCAGCCATTTGAACATCCTTCGAAATGTTTCACGCCCCGATTTTAGTTTCGACCATGGCTTCGGATTACGTAACAAGTCCGATAACGTGCCTTGCGATCGACAAAGTACGCGTTGGGCAAAAATTGCTTGCGGTATGCTGTATCGTTTCAATTCAGCACTGATCCTTTGCGCTAATTCTTTTGTATTAATTTCTTCTACGTCGCTGTTGATCGATGTCACTGTGGAATTGGGGCGGTGATTTGGAAGAAATGAAGAAATGCGAGAGAAACCATTAGCTACGAGTTCCGGAAGCTCCTCTCTTTAGGAGAAGATCTGTTTGGTTCTGTCAGATTGGTGGATGGATTACGAATGTTGAGAGACGAATGAAGATTACCTTGCTGTTGCTGTTGTTGTTGCTGCTGTTGCTGTTGCTGTTGATGGTGCTGTTGTTGTGCTGATGAGATATTATTTTGCTGTTGGTTTGCGACATTCACCGTAGTAAGTAAATCGCCGCCATTCGATTTTGAGGTAATTGTTTCCAATGGTGCTCCATTGTTGGGTGAAACGGATCGAAATTGGTGGCCGCCGTTGATGCGACTGTTGTAGCCATTGCTACCGCCTCCACTGCCCGTTGGCGATGGCTGCTGCTGCATGTTATCCTGTGAGGAAATCCTGTGCAACTGCATGCTGTCCTGTGACGATATCCTATGAGTATGCATACCGTCTTGTGAGGCTATCCGGTGAAGCTGCATGCTCTCTTGTGAGGCTAATCTGTTACCGGTTCCACCGCTACCACTGGCGTCTGGCGAATGTAGCGATACAGACTGTGGACTCAGGGTTGGACTATGACTTTGCATCGTTTGTCGATCGTTTGTACTGGCGCCGACACTGTTCAAGAGATCGCGATGATCGCCATATGGAGAATCGTATCCGTTCGGTGACATACTCTTTTGCGGTGAATGCAATCCATTTTGGCTGTACGAAGATTGTGGTGACAGTGGTGCATCGTCCATTGCACAAGCGAATGGAACATTAACACACGCAAATGGCACACTGTGTTCCTTTTGTTTGAGCAAGTGCTCCTTTTGCTTGTGCGGCGACATCAAACCCACCGAATTGCCGGTGATGCCGGCCAATGTGTTTGTAGGTGATGAATAGTTGTGCGGTGGAGACATGCCCATCGACGGCAATTTGTCGTAGCCGTACGGTGAGTTGACGTTCATGCCCAAACCGATGCCCATATTATTAGTGGGCATAACGGCAAACGAACCGCTTGCGTTGCTCGAATGACCGTACGAAAATTTATCGGACATCGTCGATATCGGTGGCAATGGCTGCAATGGCGTTAACGTTGCGTACGAGGAATTGGGACTGAATCCGGGCGGTGACATTTGTCCATTCACCGATGTCAGAGTCTGATAGGTTGGTTCATGCAACGCACGGAAATCCGATGTATCGATCATTTCCGTTGAGTTTGGTGTAATTTTGCCGCTGGGACTAAGTAGTTGGGACGATGAATCGTCTGGATCATGGGAATCGTCTTGCGGCTGAACAATCACGGACAGAGTATCATGCGACGATGTTGTACTCGTGTGGTGCGAATTCGGTTGACCCGACATCGTATGGTGCACATTTGACTGACCCGATAACGAGTTGTGCACATTATGATGAAACGCATGATGATGGTGATGATGGTTTAGTGTCACATCGACCGAAATTCCGGTGTCACAGTCGTCCTGATCGAGATCGTCATCGATAACCGATGGCGATGAACCGCAACCAGCAATCAAATCGGCTGAACTGAGTTGATGGTGGTGATGCCGTTTACCCGACTCCTGCTTCACCAATTTCGATGTTGACGATATGTCGCTATTGGTGCCATTTACACTGTTGGATGCTGAAGACGATAGTTTCACCGGACCGGTATAATTGTCTGAATAATTGTCGCTGGGGCTAAATGATGATTGTTGTACTGCAAATATAGGATGAACATTTGGTTGATAATCGCTGGATTAGTAAAATGTCTGACGACGAGTCGGTTGAAGATGACTCTGTGTACTGGCTGGCATCAGAATCGATCAGCGAACCACACTTATCTCGAACGAAAGCGAAAAGCTTCAATTGGGTTCGATGAAAACAAAAAAAAAGGAGAACTCACGCTGTTGCTGATGCGACGGCTGATGTTGATGGTTGCTGTGATTATTGCAACCGAGAAGTGTGCCCACCATTACGATTGTACCATGCTCGTGTTGCTGATAGTGTTGATGTGTATGTTGATTGCTCCGAATATTATTGCGTCGACTGTGTAACGATAGATCGCTACCACTTTGTAACGGCGATAGCGATGATGAAGATGACGAGGATGATGTATTACGCCCAATCGCACCCGATGTACTTGACGTTTCAATGATCAGTGGTTCACTTAATGATTGCTGCTGAATTATTTCACTCACTGAGTCCATTTCGTCACACAAAATGTATTAGAACCCAATAATAACAACAATAATAATACTGGTAAAAAAACAATTAACGATTGCAATATTTCGCACTGGCTATTTTGACCGATAAAACGTCTGAAAACGGCACGTTAGACTTGTCGCTGGGATTGTGTACTCTCCGAAAACGATGGAAGAAAGGAAAAGAGACGGTTTGTTGTACGGTCTGTTTATTATATCGTCGGCGATGGTCACACCGGCGGCCGATTGAATTGAGAGAAGAAAAACAGTTCAACTGATTTCGATCAACGAAAGGCAGCAGCAATCGTTTGTGTTGCGTTGTGTTGTATTTGGTAGATTTAGTATTGCTGGACATGGACAACCACAATTTCCTCCCGTTCGTTTCTATTTTATTGGTCATTTACATTTTCCCTCCGCTCTTTTTCTCTTGTTGTTTGACTCTTGTGCTGATTGTTATTATTATTATTATTATTTTGCTGGCTTCGTCGCTACCATTTATCTTCCGGTGTTTCGCCTGTCGCTATCAACAATTCACTCACGCATACACGAGTCGTATGTTCGTTACTTCACTCACGGTTTGAAAACCACGCGAACAGTATTTGTGTACCGCACTCACTCACAACGCTAGCCGGTAAAAACTCTTGACTTCCTTGCAGTGTACAGTGTACACCAAGTTTTCTAAGGATTTCTCACCATTCATCGGCACTAAATTTACGCTTTCTTCTTGTAGCTTACACTATTTTAATGCACAATTTTCACCACACATTGTTCGTCTTCTTTTGGTTTTGTTTGGTCGGGACTTCCTTTGTATTCCGAAGGTCCGTTTTTTAGTTTTTCTTGTTCCGTTTTTCGGTCCGAATGAGCGTTATTTGACTAGAGTTGGGTGTGCAATTTTCGATATCTCCTTCTCGCCGAGATTGTATTCAACATTTGCTGCTGTTGATCCAGATGGAATAAAATGCGAAGAAAAGAAAAGTTAGTAGGGATACGAAAACAAAGGGAAACTGACTATTTCTATTTAAGAAAAAAAAAGAGGATTTGTAAGGTCTCTCGCCCATGATCTGAAATCGCACCGTCGACGAATGGTCACATGGGTCAACTTTCATTGCAAATAGAAACGAAATTATCCAAACAAACAATGCGACATTCACACGATATTCGTATGGAGAAATTATAAACGGCTATCCACTCGGCGGCGAGAATGCTATTCGCTATCCCTTCTGACGGTGGTAGGTGCTTTTCGTGGAATGCCGTGTGAAATGACACCACCTACCAAATATACCACCTTTCGTATGATTCAGAAGCAAAAAACTGTAATTGAGTAAAAATTGTAAGTACACTTTGTGCGAGGAACACCACACACAACCACATATACTCGAACGCACGCACATACACACCGAGCGAGCGAGAGAGAGAGAGAGAGAGAGGCTCGAACCTCCACTATCATGTGTTTTTCTCTCTCATTTTTCCATTCTTTTTTCTTGTTCGATTGCTTGACGGCGTTGAAACATTGCTGAAACACAAGTTCACAACTTTACTTTGGCACAACAGTTGAACCAGGATCATGGAAATGAAACCGGAGTCACATTTGGTCTTTAACGCCTGCCTTACATGTCCACAAAAAAAAACAGGCGCACACACACATACAGCCAAACGCAACACACATTTATGTGAATGCATAAATATCGTCTATGTACCCTCTCTTCAATGCTCTGTGTACTCACTCATCTGCTCATAGCGGAACCCGCTAAAGCATTTATAGAAACATTCGTGCGAGGCTCGATCATCTGTGTGTGTTCGCGCGTGCGTATGTGTGTGCACCGTCGAAAAGATATGATTTTATCCATGTGTATATTTTTTTTTCAGATGTCGAACCGCCAGGCGCACGAATTGCGCGCGCGACTACGCCATACGATATGATATGTACCGTTTTTATGATACGGATGTTCATGTTCGACTGTATATAAAACGTAGATATTTCTAATATGAACGCTGAGCAGTTGACAGGAGTGAATATCAGTGCGGGGTGAAAACAAAAGGGACACAACGCGCGCGCACACATACCGAACGAAGCAGAAGGGTAGTGAAGGACTGTGTGTAGAGTGCATGGTGTGGTAGAGGGTAGAATTTGTACGAGGCGGCGCTGTATATATACAGATGTGATACGGACGGTTAGATTCTATATATTGTATGATGAATCGTGGTGCCAACGACTCAACGTGCATGGAAGTGTGTACTATGTAACAAAAACATTCACATTAAATATGTAGCGTGCAATGGGCCCCCTCTCTCTCTCTCTCTCTCTCTCTCTTTCTCTCTCTCCCTCTCTCTCTCTCTTTCTCTCAGCTTATATTTTCGTATGACCACCGACCGTGGCCGCGATTAGTGAAGTGTGCCGCTTCTCACGTTTTCAAGTAAAAATTATTCCTCCAAATAAATTGACACTTTCAATTCCATCATTTTGGCGCCCGGAGATGCATCGTTTTCATTTTATTTTTCGGTGCTCGAATCCTCGTAATTGATATCGCTGGCGCGGAATCGATGTGAAAATGACATCGATACACACAGCACCTATATTCATAATCTACGATCGGTCCGCATGTACTGATGTACTATCGCATGCATATAAAAGACGAAATACGTCGTTTGTATTCAAATGCGGGAAAAAATCTTGAATTGAAGTGAAATGTGGGGTTGAATGGCGAACATGTCCATCTGTCTACCGACACATGATTTCCAATTTGTATTCAACATTCAAATTGTGTTTTTGGTTTTTCCGCTACCCGCTGTACCCACTGCCCCCACGCCTGTCATATGGCATTCGTTGCTCAACTAAAATAATTATTATTTTATTGTTATCATACGCACACCATGAGCGTCATGCGAGCAGCGAAACGGGTACGAAACCATGTGCACTCACGCACACATCCCGAATACGTTCACTTTTCTGGGCATGGCGGAGTCGTTCATTCCCGAATTGTACGTTCGTACAACCGTACAGCCGATGGTGAGTATGATGTGCTGCGTACCCACACGACCACACGACGGTATAATTCCATTTACATTCAGTTGTTATAGATACACGAACGCATGTGCATTTTCACGGACATAAACGACGCACAGTGCGTAGTGCGATACGGTATAGGTATAAGGTAAATATGGTATACACACGAAATTCATGCGAGTATCACGGAAAATTTCGGAATCAACGAGAGCCGGGCACACACAATTCGGTGGCTTAAAACTTTCGTGAGAGAGAGAGAGAGAGAGAGAGAGAGAGAGAGAGAGAGAGAGAGAGAGAGAGAGAGAGAGAGAGAGAGAGAGA
>JANTFB010130192.1:0-11153 GCA_026546635.1 Porricondyla nigripennis | reverse complement strand
AACATGTGGTATTTTTGACGGTTGTTATCCTGCTGACCATTGGAACCATTTCGACTCGATTTTATACTGTCACACACACACGAACCGGCCTCACGTCATCCATTTTGGACGGGATTGGTCGATGGGCTCAGGCGCTCAGGGTGACCAGTTGAAAAGTTATAAAACCGACAGAGATCGCATGTGCTAATCCACAGAATAAACTAATGAGATGGTCGCACGCGAACCTCATAAGCCATGAGCTCAACGCAAAAAGCGATTCTACAGTAAAATGTTTTCTTGTAATAAACATTATGCAATGAATTCGTACAAACGAAAATGTCTTTTCGCAAATATCCCTGCAAATGTTTTTTTTTCACCCGAACGTGAAATATGATGTATTTGCTGTGAACAGAAGGTGCGACTTTCGTTCTTTTGCTCTTTCCATCTCTCGTAATCGACATCGAATAAATGGGCACAATATCGCCCGACCTCGAGTGTATTTCGTCTGTCGGTACGCGGGCCCGAATGTTTGTTCCGAGCTCGAAGTCAGCAATTTCGTTTTCGTTTACATTATTTGATTTCGGGCTGAGCCCGTTCCATATGCATAAATCCATCACAATTCTTTTGATATCTGCCGCGAACAATTGGGTTCCGCACACAGAACGCGCACACCAAATTGTTATGCGACGAAAAATCGATTGCCGGTTAGCGGCTTAGCGGCTTGCGACTGTAAACAATAACAGTCGAAGTTACAATTACAGCGCGGACGCTCAAGCGATAAGTTATTCAATTAGTTTCACAAAGTCGAAAACAAAAAAACAAAAAAAAAAACAAAAAACCGTCCGAGGTCAGTGATGGGTCTTGGATGCACGTTGTATGCGCAACGCATGACTCAAAGTCTGATAACGGCGATTAATTTTCTACCGAGTGCAAAGGTCCAACCGCCCATATGGTCAGACATCGGCCGGTATCGACGATTATCACGCAAACAGTGCGTTACATATTTGCGGAACATGACGCATTCCAAACTATATACGTATATGTTCGCGTCGGAAACTGTACGCTGTCTTATTGTGAGACTGTTGGGCGAGAATAGGAGTTCGCAACACATCTATAAATAGAATTTTCAAATTTCATTACGTAAATTGTTGGTGCTTGAAATGTGCTGCATTGATGTGATGATCTGGACATCTAGTCGTATTTGAATGTGAATGAAAGAAGTAGACGAGGAGAGAAGAAGAGAAAAACTCGTAAATAATTGAAGTTTGAATTCTAGTTTTGCCTCGGTTGATATGCTTGGGTCACACACAAATGTCAATTGTCTGGTAGGGTATATATTATATTGTTAATTATTATCATGGATCGTGATCATTTGAAACGTCTCTTCGGTCTTGGGAAAACTCGGTCTCGCAAACTGGCGTCGCTGCCATCGAATTCGAACAATGTACCGATTTTGACTCTGGAATTATTCGTATTACGAATTAGTGTTCATGACGAGGAAATACTCGAATGTATTCACACCTACTCATTTTTACGTAGGACCAAAGCCGTCAATATCGGCGCCAAAAATTAAATGCGTAAAATGGGTACTTTGTTTGGCGATGAGTGCGAATGCGAATGGAATGTCAAAGTCGAAATAATAAAAGAGTCAAAATGCTGACACTATCAAACAACCCAAACATGAAATTCCGTCGTATACACATACACATCGACAATACACAAGCCCACTGAAGAATGGAAATACATTATTTTGTTCGTCATTTTTTCAACGGTCGGCACTGTGAACAATGAGAACTATTTTCAAGGGGAACTAAAATGTTTATAATTACACGAGTCATTTGACGCGTCAGTCCCATCGTCTCATTGTGATTGCCATTACAAATCGAGGGTCACAAGCGAATTTCCTTTTTTAAAAAACCTCAGTCAATTTGTCAACGCGAAAGAATCGTTTGAAGATAACAAAAACTCGATTCAGCAGAATTCCGACCGAGCACAGATTACCACTATACAGTGCTCACTTCTCACTGCTCGCCGACTCATACAATGAGCATTATTATTCACACTCGGCACTGATTGCAGAGTATTTACGCGAAGTGTAGAAATAACATCGAAAACAAATTCTATTCAGGTCGCCTTCTTAGCAACGGCAACGGAAGAAGCATAAACGAGACTTATTATTTGAACATCAGTTCTGGACGTTCAGCACGTACTAGAGTCTTGCAATTGGTACACAGGAGCAGAAAACGATGAGCCATTCGTTCATTGCAGATTTTTACGTCGCAACAACCGGGAATTTCGGAATGGCTGAACTGACTCGAACTGGATCCGCAAGTTACCGCACATATCCGGACGAATTACAAAATAGAATTCGAGGGAAGTGGTGCTGGGCAAATCGCTACGCAGTAGCAATGCTGCGATGCAATTTATCATTAAAAATAAATAAATAAATAAAGATTGGAATAAAACAAGAACCGATGGGTATAATACGGGTTAATTTTGTGTGTAAATGATTGCATTCACGTATTCACAATACATATACATATTCTATATTTCTGTCGAGCCAATTCTTTACATGGCAAACACAAAATCTGAGCTTCAACACAATGAAAAAATAAATATAAAAAAAGAGGCGTAAATTGTGCTGGTGTCGCGGTCCACCAGTCCACAGTTCATATTTTACGCATTGGATAGTGAATTCGTAGTCGCCAAATACACAATGCAAACGATACATACCAATGTCCAGCATTATTTTATACGTTTCAGTCTCAATTCATTTATTTTCTATTGACCGTCTATGACAAATGAGAAGGAATTTGCAATTTATCGTCGACAGAATCGCATATTTTCCGCTTCGTTGCAAAACAATCGTCATCGTTATGTTTGCGCTGTTATCGTACTTGCTATTATATTATTCACATTCACACGCACATCACTGCAGTGCGCATTGCGACTGTATTCATTCCGTGATGAAGAGGATGAAAGAGAACAAAAAACTAAAACATTAATGAGGCGTCAAGTGAAACAAAACTCACAAGAAAAAAAAACGTATCGATTGAAGCAAAATGGTAGGGGCGGACACAAAATACACAAACAAAACTTTGAATTCAGATTAGCGAGTAGTGTTATTGAACAATTAAGTTAATTTAAGCTAATTTGATCCAATTTGCGTGAAACGGTTCTGCATTACCAATGCTACAATCCGCAAAATCAAAGAAACAGAAGGAACACACCAACACCCATTCAGTGTTCTAGCGGTAAATATGTAATTTATGGGCAGTTTCAAGTACTGGTCTCCACCACAATTTATTGTTATCATCGCAACAAATATTAAAAATAAATGGAAAATAAAATTGAATAAAAAAACAAACCGATTAATCTACCGCCCGCCTGCATGCATGAATATTCAATTCGATAAATTCCGCAGCACGACGATAACTCGTATTGACGAAGACAAAGAGGCAAAAACAACACAATGAAAAACTGCCGTACGCGTCTGCGACCTGTCTCCGTCAATGGGTGTTGTGTGTAGGTGCATTGGGCAAGTATCTCCATCTATCTAGTTATTATTAGTAAATGAAGTTTCCGCACTTTGGACGGACAAATGACGCATGGATATGAATAATTTGTAGGAAAGCTGAAAAATAGACAGTAAGAACAGTATGAACGGTCGAACGTCGACGGCCAACAAAGAGATCGACCCATAATGTGGATACTACACTTTGGTAACCCAAACCTGGGTAGCCCACATCGGACGATGTAGTGAAATACCATTTCGTCACCATGTACTGAATGGTCTCCAATTAGATTTTCGCCGTTGTTGTTGTTCCCGTGCAGTTATACTAATTACGGTAATTGAACTGAAAGTGAAAACGACAGAAGAAAAAAAAAAAGGAAAAATACGAAACGTCATAGCAGTATGTGAGCGCGAATGAAGTATCGACGGTAGGTGTGAGCGTGCACGCGTTCACGTATTCCGTGCAATCGCAGAGAGTAATTATTCCCAATAATATCACGATCATTTACTTATACACCATACGACGACAGATGTATGCGATTTGTATCAAATCCAAACCTGTGTTTAGCGTAAAAAAGCACGTCAACTCAATGTCCACCAGCGCACCGAATCAATCGGATTTCATTGAGCGTGCATCTATAGGGACATCCGTCTGTTTTTAATTGGTATGCGGTTGCTGCTGGTGTTTCATTGGATAAACCCATACGTTGACATGGCCAGGTTTAGCGTGCGTTGTGCAGTGCATGATGATTTTAGATTTTTCGAACCGATTGCGGAATTCCCAGCTTCAGGAAATCAAAAAATTCATCGATTCGATTATTATTGTTTAATTATTGTTATGAAATTCGAATACAGTTGTAGCTGTAAATGTGTATTGGGTGTCATGAGTCACGAGTCATTACCTACTTCGATTCTGAATGGATTGATAAAACGCAATAAGAATGGTATGAATGGCACGTGCTGTTCGTTTCACTCACAAATTTAATTGGTCGTACGATATAGACAATATAATGTGTAATTTTTTTACGGCCATTTCATGGGCATGGCAATCTCCTGCGTCTGTGGTATGATAAATAGTAATTCATCACTTCAATAGTCGGACAACGTATGAACGGGAGTAGACATTGTTGTAGACAATCAATGGATTTTACGTGGTGATAAACTTTGATTTCTCCGGCGACAATTTTTCATGTATTCACTGAGACCTAATTGATGTGTGTTGCGAGTGAGTACCGGGCACGTTATGATTGAATGACGTCGATGGGGAGAAGGGACGAAGATCCGACAATACGGCATAGCACACGAGAATGAAAGGTCAACAAATACTGTATAACAGTTTCAAATTCCGCCAGTTGTACTGTTTGGTACCTGTTTGTGAGGCTGACGCTTCTCACCTTAACCGAAAATTGGGCTGAAATAAAAATAGATCAACGCACGTACGTACGTGCGCCACACGATTTCCATTCAATCATTTATTTTTAGAAATTCATTGGTAAGTATAGATCGTAGACCCATGTATCACAATCAGATGTCCACATTACAGGCACATTATATCACGTCGAACGTTTTTGCTTATCTATTTTTATGCGAACTATATACTTTTTTGTTTTTTGTATTTTTTTTTTGTTTTTTTTTTTTAACTATATACGTTCAAAAATTGTAGGCGAAGTCTGAATGAAGGAACAACGTTCTCGATAAAAAGGTGAGACAACTAAATCTCTTTTCGATAAATTGACCTATTAGCGCTGATTGCCAGTGACCTTTGAAACAATTTTATGGCCATATCCTCGTAGCGGCTGTACGGCGTTGTCACCGTTTTAACAGTTTCCTCGCTGACGGGCAAATTGCACAGTTGTCTTCGCATTGCGATATCTCGCTGAGCATCAAGACCTCGACTATATGGACCGATTCTGTATGACACCGGCGATTCAAGAACGACCCGATCGGCTGTTTGGGCGGCATCTGCTGAGTGGGATTTTGGTGTTTCGTTGAGATCGCAGAACACGTTTGGCACAATCGAGCCATCTTCTGACAGTTTACATTTGATGGTATCCTTCAATTCTATGTGAACACCATTCGATTCGATTAGCTGTGTGTCTTGGAACAATTTCTGCTGTGCATTCATGAGGGTTTTCTTCGCGAATTCAGTCCCGGCCATTCGGAATGATACACCAGCGTCGAGTAGAATGCGATGTGGTCGCCAGCAATGACTGGCGGTGGTGCTTGTCGTTTTCGATTTGGCTGCTTTTGATTCCGCAACAAAACTCATCCAATCGACACCAAGGGCATCTCCGGCACCTACGACGAATTGTGCCTCATCTGTCATCCACGCATCTCCGTCTGTTTCCTCTTCTGTTTCACCATTCGTCTCGATGATCTCATCTTCGGAAATATCATCGAAATTCGAGTCAAACTCTGCGGTAAACTCATTTTCTGCTTCGGTTTGCGGAATTCCACTGCTCACATTCGTCGAAGGTGCGATGTCGCCGTCGTCGTCGCGAAGAGAATCTATGATTAAGTCATCGTTCATTTCTTCATTTTCAATCGTACAAAAAACACCTGTATCTTGCAGAGGCGGCATCTTCTTCGGCATTTCTTTGGGAGATTCGATCGTCGGTTCATTGCAGTGCGACGCGTTGACTTCTTCCTGTCGCCAAGAGAGAAAAGGAGCGTGATTTCAGTCACTTGCAATTTTATTTATTGAAAAAATTTCTTACTTCGGGCAGTTCAGGTCCAGGAAAGTTATCATCAGTTTCGTCACTGAAATAATCTTGAAATACTGCCTCTATATCATTTTCGGGGGTTTTGGCATCGATGACTTGCGTTCTGTCTTTGATCATGGAATGCGGATAGTTTGGAACAATTTCGGATGCTGCATGAAGATGATTCGATTTCAATGGAAAGAGATATTCGTTTTTCGTCTCTCAAAATTGAGCAAATTATACGAACCTTTGGTGGTCTTTGGATTGCCGCTTGGTTTGACGTACCGCCGATAAATAGAACTACGTTCAGCAACGTTCTTGTGATCGTTCTTGTGATCATTTCGCCCGAAAGCGCTCGAAATATTCGTTCTGTAACTGTAGTCAGAAGGATCATACGCTTCTTGGCTACTACCGTTGCTGTGTAATCGTTCGAAAGGCAATTCTTGATATTCACATATCTCCGCACTGCGCGACCGTCGGTGACCATTCAAAGGATGCCGTGTTATCTCTTCAGACATATATGAAAGCTTTGCGCGATTTTCGCGTCGGGTACTGCCTTGTCGACCATATTTCCCGTCATACGATGTCCGCTCGGTGCAGTCGCTACGTTTCACGTAAGATAGCAACAATTTCGCTACTTCAGGGTCTCCTGAAGAGTCGCCTCGATAAAATGAACGAATACGTTCCATTTCCCTCACCAATTGTTTTAACACTTCGGATCCTCGACCCCGGTACTCTCGTGGTGGCTTCCGTGAAGATTTTCGTCGCTTCTCTTTTCTACGGCGTTGATGACTTTTTCTGCGGGTCTCCTGGTGTCTGGAAGATCTTTCATTCGACACATTTCGGTACCGGTATGCTAGCGGCGAAGCTGCCGTCGAATCCATTCTTCTTTTGGCAACATATGATGACGACGTTGCCGAACGATTGAACCTGCTAATCGATTCCATTGCATCGTTCTTCACATGAATGGATTTTCTCACCCGAACGTCAGGTGAGCAGTTTCTCCAATCGCGTGTCTCATAATTGTAGCACTTGCGGCGTTTGCCAGTCAGTTTCCGAGGCGACACAGATGATGATGATGAACTCGAACCATTATCGATCCAACTCGACGATTCTCTATGTCGCGTGCTGTTCCGACATGCAGGCACAGTCTTTTCAGCGACTGCCAGAAACTTGCGCAATTTTCGCTCTTTTTCAATTTGCTCACATTCATTATCCACATCATCATCCGCCACATTTTCGATCCTCGCTGATGCATTTGAACACTTGGTGGAACTGGTGGATATTGTTACGGCAGCTGAAAGAGCGCGTTTAAAATCATCCCTTTTCTCAGATTTACGTTTCGATTGCTTCCAATGGAAAAACATTATATCGCGTCTTTTATTCTTTTGATTTAATGAGTTTAGTTCATGAAGAGGAGGTTATTTTATTTTGGTTGGTGAAAAAAATTGGGTGCATGCGTTCGGGAATGGTGAATGGTTGTGTGCAAATGCGTGCCATGAAATGAAGAGAGAAATATTACTTTTAAAGGAATGAATAGAACAATCAGGATTGCTGTGAATATGAACGGTTGGAGCAAATTGCTCTGGGCATTTTTCTGAGGATCTTGCATCTGTCAGCTAAAAACCACGTCACTCAACGAATGAAAATACCCAACATTCGGGCAAGTCGCAACGAAATGACTTACAGTAAATTTATAAGCCACAGGTTTTCAGCAATCGATCTGTTATTCACATTCTATAGTATACGGTCTTGCACGCACTCTAATTATTGGATGTATTCACATTGCGCAATTTTTTCTGGAAGTCAGTGACAGTCCACTGACTGACTACAGTACGTAATTTCGTCGAGAGTATTCCACAAAGAGCCGAACAATGTTGCTGCGATTTCGACTGCACGCGAGTAATTTTGTTTATGTTTTCCGGCTGTCAATCAGCAGCGACGTTTCGAGCTTACGCCTTCAGTCTGTGTTATCGATCGAGCCCGAAAAATATATATATTCAAAGTTTTTCGCAAACCTTCGCTCGAACGAGACCGTTGCTCGTATGAGATATACATACAGATTTTCCTCGCTTTACCGATTCCATTGTTATGTTTATAATCGTTTTTTTGTTGTTTCATTTATTGCCACATTCTTAATTTCCTTGCTATGTTGAATGATTGTGCGTTGAATTTTTTAAGAGGTTGTGGTTGTGTTATTTGACCTCACTTACGAATAGTACGATTGAAAGCAATGCATGCGTGAATGCGATGCTGGTTAAGTCAAAATGAATATCGAAACATTTTTCAATTATTTGTTTGCTCGAAAATTATCATTGGTTTGGTTTATTCGTACGGAACCTGGCCTGTCCACACAACGAATATACTTGGGTCCTATTCAATCGACCTCTCCAGTATATTCACCCAGAGTTTGTATTATAAATTGAGCAAATTTGTCTTGGATGAGGATGACGCAAGCACAACAGAAGTTTCAAAGGAATGCAGTGTTAAAATTTTCTTATTTTCCTATTTCCTATATGCTGAGAAGTTAGATATAACAATTGAAATAACAGCCATTACAACAATTGATCCCATTTGATCGGCACCATTACACATATCGGTATCACATGTTGCGCAAAATTCAGTTTCAATGTTAGAGTTCGTTTCAAGATTGGCGCAAGCATTCGTGGGGGTATCGATATCCTTCCAATAACACGAACGAGAAGTGACCGCTTGACCGTTTACTGTAAAACAAAGAAGAAGAAAAAGCTTCTTAGCTGATGGTTTTAGTTTTTCATCGTGCCTATATCATTGAATACACCTGCAATTGGTAATTTATTTTAGAAGATGCATTTCGCATGGACTCGAATACTTGATTAACGATCATCAGGGATCTGGAACGCGATTCCATTCAATCTGAATATAATATTCGTTCAATCAGAAGTACTCACGCAATGTGATACGAGGCCACTGTGTAAATTACCGGATGTAAATATAAGAGTGAACTTTGCCACCGGTCGACTATTTTGTGGTGGAAACCCAATGTTATTTTGGCGATAATGTTTACTGATATGCATCCGGTGATTTAAACAGATCCAATCTGTGGTTTCGTTTTATTATTGTTCTCCGCACTCAGCGCTATCATCCGGTTGAACGAGTATTTTTTTCTGTTCGAATATTAAACGCTTTTTTGATGTTGGCTAATCAGTCAAGTGCGCATGACAGATGAAGGATGAGAAATAATACTCGTATTATTTCCATCCGTGGCTTCAAAAATGAGAATATTAATTGAATATTCTGATCATAACTGGATGTGGGAATGAAGGGAAACTCTACTTACCCAACTGCCGGAGCTTTCTACAGACTACTCTTAAATTTGGCGTAAAAGGGTAATCATAACAGCTAGTACGGTTAACTCGGCCCGAGAGCTCATGAAATGGATCCGCACAGGCCGTTGAATTGGTGTCTTTGGTTGAACATGTATAACACTGAAGTGCAGACCCTGTGGATAAAGAAGAATAGATAATGAATAGCCACAGTTATTGTTGAGACTGTGTCTAAATCTAAATGAGATTTTGGATACGAGAAAGACGCTGAACTTGGACTCGTTGCAGTAGAACGATTTTCTTTGTGGTGTTCGACGGTCACTGAATCTGTTCATTTTTCTCACCTGTTTCGATAAAAGCAATCGAAAGCAGCACCGTTAACACACCAACAAACGATGACTTCATTATGAATATAACTTAAAGCAGTGTGATCTTTTTCGATTATGGTTGCGATGCTGGGTTTCTCGACCGACTGAATCGAGAGATTCGGTTTACCGACACATTTATACATTGCGTGAGCAAACCACAGAACTAAAAAATTTAAAGTCTCTACGCACTATCCCACATCATACACAGATCTGACCAGAGCCAGTGAGTAAACTGTACGGTAGAGCGATTGAGGGGGCTGTACAGTACATTTCTCATGCAGCGCCGCGTATTCACCGTTCATGATCACAAGCGATTCTGTTTGTGGTATCCGCCATGAAAAAGTTCTCAGAAATGTTCTCGGAAGCCAGCAATACTGAGCAGAGCTCAATCTGGTCGTATCTGTTCACGTGCAAATAAGTGAGGCCACTTTTTTCCTTTTGTTCCATACAGGCAGCGCCCCCGTCCCGTACCAATAACGAATGTAAATCTAAATACTAATGTACAATATATACAACCCATCGGTATGAGGTCGCTGGCAACATCTGTCAATGCAGCCGAAAATTGCTTCACACCGTAGCTAGCTCTGATACTCTGATACTGAGCTAAGGACCACTCAAATCGGAGGTATTTCCGATGAACTTCAATGGAATTACTGAAGCAGTCAGCTATCTTTCGTCTGATTTGTTCATTAGGCGAAGTGTTGTGCTCTGACCAGACAAGCTTGATCGACTAACACGACTTGTTCTGAAGGTTTAAAAAACGATGTAGGGCCAACTTCCAGTAAAACTTTAGGTATTGTATATTGTATTATGTATAAGTGTATAGAATACTAGACCCCTGTCTTTATCAATATCAGCTGTGTTGAGCACCTATGTCCGTTTTACCAGTTTAAGGCAAACGGTGATATAATTCGGAACTTTGATCTCCCCATCAACACGAGACGAGTCAATACTTCTTGTTATGGAATGTTATTGTCCGGTGAATTTACAGCCGCTTGTCATACATTCATACTTCATGCACGAGTCATGTACTTGATTCGCGGGAAACGCATGGATATCACCGCCTGTCCGTTTTCTTGTTATCTCGTTCTTGATAAATCAAGTCTTTGGACGAGTTGTCGAAACGTATTTACACCGCGCACTACGAGAGCTGTTCAATACGATTCGCAATCGCTTTCATCACAATAATTCTAAACAATTTCTTTGTATACGAGGGCAGGCTGATAATTGTCTTTAAACGCATTCACCGAATGTTTGAAATGTCAAATGAATATGGTTGTTGACA